>PVJA010017030.1:0-42256 GCA_004027025.1 Myocastor coypus | reverse complement strand
AAAAAAAAAAAAAAAACATATGGGAGCCTGGCAGGACGGCTCAGTGGTCTAAGGCACCTGCAGGCAGCTACAGGGACGGTAGTTCGATCCCTGGCACCACATGCTACACCAGCCCTGCCCTCAGGGCAGGCTGAGCCAACCATAAAAATAAATAAACTAACAAACAAAAGTTCCGAAACAAGAAAAAAATAAAATAAAATAAATTTTAAAAAACTAAAAAAAACAAACAAAAACAAAAGTTCTGAAATAAGAATAAAATAAAAATAAAATTCTAAAAAGAAAAAAACATATGAAGAGCAGATAAAAATTTCTTCAGATTGGGGTGTCCAAATGATGAAGAGTGCTGAGGTTCACCCAGACTTTCTAAATCAAGCAATCTGGGGGTGGGACTTGGCCATCTGCACTTGTTAAGTGTTTTCAGTGATTCTTATGACCAGGCAGCTTAAGAGCTACTTGTACCATTTACACAACTGGAATCTGTGATGCTCCAAATAAAACAAACATTTGGCATGGTTTGGGATACAACACCAGAGAACTGACCAAATGACAATGACCTTAGAAAATTTTCTGATATTAGCCAGGCGTGGTGGCTCACGCCTGTAATCCCAGCACTTGGGAGGCTGAGGCAGGAGGATCGTTGTGAGTTCGAGACCAGCCTGGGCTACAAAAGTGAGCTCAAGGCCAGCCTGAACTGCACAGTGAGACCCTGTCTCAAAAAAAAAAGAAAATTTTCTGATATTAAAGGAGCACAAAGTCTTTTAAGTGTCAAATATATATATTTTAGGGGCTGGGGAGATAGCTCTGTGGCACAAGTGCCTGCCTGGCAAGTGCAAGGTCATGAATTAGAACCCCAGTCCCACCAAAAAAAAAAAAAAAAAGTGTATATATATTTTTTGTTTGTTTGTTTGTTTTGTTTAAAGAAAGAAAGAAAAAAGAAACCTGTAAAACTAAAAGACCCTAAAGGGTAATAATTTACAAGCCCAAGATCTAGGAATTTCAGTGAAATTCATATTCATGCTTGGCCCTCCAAGGGCCAACTGAGCCTATCAATCTGGCAGGAAATGGCCCAAATGTCCATTCACAGATGAAGGGTTAAACAAATCAAGCGGAGCATGATGGTGCACACATGTAATCCCAGGACTTTGGCAAACTGAGGAAGGAAAATCACAAGTTTGAGCCCAGGCTGGGCAATTTAACAATTTATGTAGCCCCCTGCCTAAAAAAAAGGTCTTGGGTTCAATTTCCAGTATGGCACACACACAAACAAAAACTATTAAAGGTCCACACAATAAAACAGTATTCAACTATAAAAAGAAATGAAGCACTGATACATGCTGTATGAATGAACCTTAAACACATGCCAATGAGATAAACTATATATAAAAGATCACATGTTGTATGATGCATTGCTTTGAAATATCCAAAATAAGAAAGTTCATAGAAATCAAGGCATGCTACTGCATGCCTATAATTCCAGCACTCGGGAGGCTAAGAGAGGGAAATTGTTGTGCATTCCAGCCTAGCATGGGCTACACAATGAGTTCAAGGCCAGCTTCAACTATACAGTGTGACCTTGTCTGAAAAAGAAAAGAATAAAACAGGGCATAAGCACCAGCCTGGAAAGATCAAGGTCCTGAGTTTAATCCCCAGTACTAAAAAAAAAAAAAAGAAAAAAAAAAAGAAAAAGACCTATATGTATACAGTGAACAACTACTTAATAAATACAAATTCCCTTTTAGATTAATAAGTGTTTTTTAATTTTATTTTGTTTGTGGGGTTTATTGTTTGTCATGGTGGTGGTGGTAGTGGTTGTTGTTTTTTGAGACAGGATCTCACTATGTAGCCCAAGCTAGCCTCGAACTTGCTACAATCATTTTGCCTCACCTCCTATGTCTGGGATGACAGGCGTGGGACCATCACACCCAGTTTAGCATAATAAATGTTTTGGAACTAGTCAGAGGTCATGGATGCACCGTAAATATGCTCAATGTGGTGAATTTTTTTCTGGTGCTGGGGCCTCATGCATACTAGGCAAGTGCTCTGCCACTGAACTATACCTTCAGTTCATATTATGTAAATGTTACATTGATTAAAAGAATGTTTAAGTAAAGGCTGGGCATGGGGGCATGTGCCTGTAATCTCAGCACTCAGAAAGCTAAGTCAGGGCCTGGCCAAATAGTTCAGCAGGGCCCGGTGGGATGGCTCAGTGGTCTAAAGCGCCTGCATGGGAAGGCTTGGGAGGCTACAAGGACCGCGGTTCGATCCCCGGCACCACATGCTGCGCCAGCCCTACCCTCGGGGCGGGTTGAGCCAGCCATAAAAATGAGTGAATAAACAAATAAAGGTTCTGAAACAAGAAAATAAATAAATAAAATTAAAAAAAAAAAAAAGATTTAAAAAAAAAAAACAAATAGTTCAGCAGATTAAAACACCTGCAAGTAGGTATGGGGGTAGAGCATGGCAATTGAGACTGAGTGTGGTGGCATACTTGTAATCCCAGTTCTTGGGAGGCTGTAAACAAGTGGATTACTATGAGTCTGATCTAGTAGTGAGACCCTGAACACCCTGTCCCTGTAGACCCTTCCCTAAAAATACAAAAAAAAAAAAAGCTAAGGCAAGAGAATCGCCATGAATTTGGGGCCAGCCCGGACTATATAGCAAGATCCTGTCTCAAAAAACCAAAATAATGATGATAATAAAAATAATAATAATAATAATAATAATAATAATAATATAAGGGAGTGACAGAATGTGGGGTAATGGTAGAGCACTTACCTAGCATGCAGAAGGCCCTAGGTTCAAGGCCTAGAATTCCTATCTTGTCAAAAAAAGAAGAAAAACCCAGGTGTGGTGGCACACACCTGTAATTCCAGTACTTGGGAGGCTGAGGCAGGAGGATCAGTACGAGTTCGAGACCAGCCTGGGCCACAAAAGTGAGCTCAAGGCCAGCCTGAACTGCACAGTGAGACCCTGTCTCAAAAAGACAAAAAAAAAAAAAAAAAGGAAGAAAAAATACTTTCATAAACTAATTAACCTGAGTAACATGATTGATTGAAATGATATTTTGATATTCAGGGACCTGAGTTTAATTGCTAGCATGGAGGAAGGAAGAAAGGGATGAAGAAAGAAAAAAAAAAGATGTTTTATAGTCTAGGAAAAAACAACTTGCTTAAGGAGCACATATGCTTGTAATTTAGTCTTCCAAACAAATTAAACTCATGCCTTTGGCCCTAGATAACTCTATCAGACACTAAAGCTTAGTTCGAATTAATTTCCTCTCACTTCTACTAGGTTTATGTGAAATGCAAAACAGAAACAATGGCCGGCTGATCATACTGATAGCTTTATTAAAGTTCTGTTCACAATGTTAAATCAGGAGAGTAGATTGATTTGTTAAGCATACTGCAGTAGAGCTGCAAAAGAAGTTGAGAGACCCAAACTCCAATAAGCAGCAAGTTTAGACACTCCTAACTGGCCTAAGAACACAAATATCATTTTAAGTAGCTTTTGGATTTGAGGCTGGGCCTGAAGGATAAATTCAGTGATCTAAGGTCGTGCAGCCCTCATTGACCATTATTGGGAAGGAGTATGGCTTGGGGGGGCCACCATGATGCCCAGAGTGAGAAGCTGGGTGCTCAAAACCTACCAAGGCACATAGATATCTTGGCTGATTGAGTGCATTTGGTTTTCATTCTTCCCTTGGAAATCTTTATTTATAGAACATATTTCACATACTTTGGGTTCTCATTCTTAACTACTCATCATGAATCATCCCTTTATAGTATTTTGTCTTTAACCGCCACTGCTGTGCTGCTGCCAATAACCAGATATGAACTGATGAACTGTAGCTATTAAATGACATTTACGCAGTGCTCGTACATAGTATGAAAGACACACCCAGCCTAGTGCAGTAGTGCATGCCTGTGATTCTAGCAGTCTGAGAGGCTGAGGCACAAGGATCATAAGTTTGAGTCCAGTCTAAGCAGTTTATCAATTTAGAGAGATTCTGTCTCAAAATAAAATAGTGCTAAGATACAGCTCAGTGTGCAAGCCCTGGGTCCAATCCCCCATACTGCAAAAATACAAAACGTCCTGCATTTGGGATTAGCAATCCTGGGCTGGCAGTTTGGTTGTTGGTTTGGCTTTTTACAATGCTGAGAACGAACCCAGTACTTTGTGCTTTCTACCTCTGAGTTATCATTCCAGTGAAGAATCAGTTTTTCATCTGGATTTTAACCAGACTGCTAACAAAACAAAAAAAAAAAAAAAAAAAAAAAGTGAAGTCTCCACATTGGGAGAGCCATTATTTTTAATGTGTTGGTAACTGGTGTCTCCATGAATTCAAGTTCTCTCTAGGCAGTGGTAATAGTGCCAACTGTATCTAGCACCTGCTGAGGAGCTACCATGTGCCTGGCACAGGACAAAGATCTTTGCATACATTAGCCATTGCTATCCTCCACAGTAAGCCCCACAATCAACACTACTAAGATCGTCACATTTTATTGTAGTTATGGTGCTGGGAATTTTTTACCCTGAGTTACATCCTCTATCCTTTAATTTTTTTTTTCTTTTGAATTTTATTTATTATTTTTTTCTTGTTTCAGAACCTTTGTTTGTTTATTCACTCATTTTTTATGGCCGGCTCAGCCCACTCCGAGGGCAGGGCTGGCACAGCATGCGGTGCCGGGGATCGAACCGCGGTCCCTGAAGCTGCCCAAACTTCCCCAAGTAGGCGCTTTAGACCACTGAGCCATCCCGCCGGGCCCTTTTTTTTCTTTTGAAACAAGACCTTCTCTTCCCTAAACCTTACAGAGTACAGGCAGTACAGGTTTGCCCCTCACACCTGAATGCCTACATTGTGTTATTTATTTATTTATTCATTCATTCATTTATGGGACTTGTTGTTGTTGTTTGTTGTTTGTTTGGTTTTTTGGTTTTTTGGGGTTTTTTTGAAACAAGGTCTTGCTTGCTATGTAGTTCAGGCTGGACTTGAACACACTGTGTAGCCCAGGCTGACCTCAAACTCATTTCGGCCCTCCTGCCTCGGCTCCCAAATGCTGGGATTACAGGGATGTACTACTTTCTGTTATGACTGTGACTATTTTTAAGAATTTCACAGAAGTGAAGTCATACAGTTATTTGTCTTCTTGTGTCTGGCTTATCTCATTTAGCAATGTTTTTGAGAACCAGCATTTGTTTTCCAAGTTAAAGAAAAACAACTTTACACATTTCCCCCACAGACTAGAGGTGTTCTTAGGCAACTTCCCTGATTCCTCTATTACAAATAAATAAATAAATAAACTTTAATAGTCTCTCTAGCGTCACTTGTTCTTAGGTCACTTAAAGTCGCTAGTTTGGGAGGTCACACAGCTCAGCAATGCACGAACAGTCTCCCACTAGCTTTGCTGTAGGTACACCTCTGCTGTGTGCAGTATGATGGCAGTGGTTGCCAAGGCTACTTTTCAGGTACTTCAAGATACTTTTGCTAAAAATACTTTCACTTGGGCCTATAAATGTCTGATGGATGATTGGAATGGAATAAAAATGGCTGGTATCTTGTTTTTATATTGTGTCTGTCTCCTTCACTGCCTTAATCGTCGAATCAGAGCCTACTAGACTCTCCAGGTACGATGTTGATCATGTGAAAAATGTTTTGTCTAAAACTTTAGCACAGCATTACCCTAGCCACCATGGTGACACATGCCTATAATCCCAGCATTCTGAGAGGCTGAGGCAGGAAAATTAGAAGCTCAGGCCCAGCTTGGGCAATTTAGTAACTTAGTGAGTCCTTATCTCGAAAGGCTGAGGATATAGTTCAGTGTGAAGGCACTACGGTCAATCCACAGTACAAGAAGAGAAGAGAAGGGAAGGAGAGGGGAGAGGAAGGGAAGGAAGTGGAGCGGAGAAGAAGAGCAAAATCAGACTAAGCTGACCTAGACTTACCTAGTCTCTCCTCCAACTCAAGGCTAAAGACACCTCCAGCCATCATGGTTGGAAACACCAAGCCAAGAAAGGAATGGAAAGAGATGGCACCTGAGTTCATGGAAGATCTCTACCAATTCCAAGAAAAGGCATGAGTTTTCCTCTCCGTTATTAGCTTGCCTGACTGCTCATTAGTGCTATGTTTTTTTCATTAGCGCTATTTATGAACCAAGTCCCCTCTTTACCATTCTTTGACCACTGAATGAATCCTCCCCGGCAAGTCATATTTTTCTGAGAGACAAGCTTCTTCATGTGGTTTGGGATCACATTTTTTTTTTTTTTTTTTTTTTGTCTTTTTGAGACAGGGTCTCGCTATGCAGTTGTGGCTGGCCTTGAGCTCACTTTTGTAGCCCAGGTTGGTCTCGAACTCACACCAATCCTCCTGCCTCAGCCTCCCGAGTGCTGGGATTACAGGCGTGAGCCACCACGCCCAGCTTGGGATCACATTTATCTGTGACTTTTGTAGACATCAAACCCAGGGGCACTGTACCACTGAGCTGCATACCTAGCTGTTTTTACTTTTATTTAAGACAGGGTCTCATTAAGTTGCTCAGGATGGGTTTAAACTTGAGAGTCTTCTGCCTCAGCCTTACTCAGTGCTGGGGTTACAGGTATGCACCAGCATGGCTTGGCTTTACTGGTCACTTTTGAAGAAAACGATGCCAGACTCTGGGCCTCTGGACACTGGGGCTGAGGGAAGCTGAAACCAGCTCTCCTAAAACTGTAGGTAGAGCTGGGGACTGAATGATTCCAAAGACACAGAAATAGATCAAACAGTCAAGTATGATGGTACACTGGAGAGGCTGAGGCAGGAGAACTTCCATGAGCTTGAGGCTAGCATAAGCTACACAGTGAGTTCAAGGCCAGCCTGAACTACATAGCAAGACCTTATCTCAAAGAAAAAAAAAAAAAAAAAAAAGTGGATCAAACCTAGTAAGTTAAACCAGCTGATGTATAGCATTCATCCAAAATATGTTACAAGACATGTTTTTTTGTTTTATATTTTATTGGTAGTGGGGGTTGACCCCAGGGCCTTTGCACATGTTAGATAAATCCCCTACCAACTGAGGTATATGTCCTGCTCATTAGAAGACTAACTTAAATTTGGAGAGAATGTAGTTTGTGGTCAAGGTATAAGCTATTTATCATTGGGCTTAGTTTAGGGTCTGGTAAAAAACAAAACAAAACAACAACAAAAGAAATGCTTCAGTTCCAGTGGGGAATTCGCCATTCATAAATATCTATCCCAATCCTTGGTTTCCCTTCCCTCCCTCCTTCTCTCACCCTGAGAAACTCACAGAGAGCAGCAAGTCACCTGTGTTTCCCACATTTGAGCTATTTAACAATGAGCTATTTTTGTTAATTTTTGGATTAGTGTTTAAAACTGCCAGAGAAACACCACCTTAAAAAGGAAATGTTTCTGCCTTAGAACTTTCACTCAGTTGAAAATAGTCATGATTGGTTTAAAAAAAAAAAAAAAAAAACACTGCCTAAGCTCCCAAATGAGTTACCTCAAAACTGCTCCCAAGGGCTAAAAATAATTCCTCCACAAATAATAAGTCTAGGTCAGGCCCAGTGCCACACACCAGAGCCAGCAGAGCTTTCCAGAGGTGAGGACACTCTAGGATGAAGGGCAGATCTGCTCCTGGCTTGGTTTTGGTCTGCTGCGAAGACCAAAACTGGTGTAGATGTGCACAAGACTCTAAACATCACCTCATACCCCATGACATGCTCAATTATGTGCCACAAAATTGAATACAGGAGTTAGGGAGTCACACAATGGTAGCCAGTTTGCCTAGTGATAGGTAGTTTGCCTAAGAGCTATAGCATTCTATGTCTAGCACCACTGAAAAAAAAGAAATAGCCAGGGGCAGTGGTACACGCCTGTAACCTCGACACTCTGGGAGGACAAGGCAGGATTACAAATTGGAACCCAGTGTGGGTAACTCATAGAGACTCTATCTCAACACAAAAATTTTAAAAGGGTTGTGGATACTGCACCACACACACAAAAAAATTGTGACACTGAGAGTTAGTCCTTTGGTTGCAAAGGGGGTAACCATATCCTAACAAATACAGTCAGGAAATCTCCCCTGGGTGTGGTTTTCAGCTTGAGGAGGGGCCAGGGAATGGGGTGGTGCTGGGGTGGGGAGGCAATTCCGCCTGTGCAGGACTAGCCTTTAGCTGCAGGATGTTTAGCTTCCCTGCCCTCAAATGCTGACATCATTCCCTGACATTCAGTGAACCAGAAACAATCACAGTATTTCCAAATGCCCCTGGGGTTAGCTCAGCTACCCGAGCTGAGAACCAAGACTTGCCTCATCCCATTGCAGGACCTATCCCCCGGACTGGCTATTGCATGAAGTCACGGGTTACACCTAAGAGCTGGATTGAGGTATAATTCACATATTGTACAATCCATACATGTAAAATGCACAGCTCTCTATAGATAGATATACCAGCAAGATATACCTGCGGTCATGCAAACATCACCCCAGTCCATTTCACAGCATTTTCATCGCCTCCAGAAGAAACTCTGGACATCTAAGTCATCATCCCCTCTGTCCCTCCCAGCCTGCCCCAAGCCCTGGAAGCTATGAATCTACTTTCTGTTTCCACTGATTGTTTTATTCTGAACATTTCATATAAATGCAGTTTTGTAATGTATGACTTTCCACATCTGGCTTATTCCACTTCACATGTTTTTAAATTTTACATGAGGAGCATACAGGACTGCAGGACTGCATCCCATCTCTGTCTCTGTCTCTGTCTCTCTTTTGCCTGCAGGCTTGAGCCTAGAGCCTCACATATGCAAGGTATGCACTCTGTCCTGAGCTATGCTCCCAGGCCTCATCAGTGCATTTTTATTTTCTAGTATACTAGGGATTAAACCCAGGGCCTCTGTACTGAGCTACATTCCTGGTCCCTTTTATTTTATGTTATTATTATTATTATCATTACTACTACTACTACTACTACTACTATTATTATTATTATTATTATTATTATTATTATTATCATTATTTTGACATTGGGCCATGTTTGATCACTAAGTTGCCCAGGATGGGCTTAATACTTTCAACTCTTTTGCTCAGCCTCCCAAAGTACTATGATTACAGATGTGTACCTTCATGCCTCTGTCTGTCTTTCTCCTTTCCCTCATCTCCTTTTTCTTTCTTTGTCATCTTGAGCTGTTATATCAAATTTCTGTGTACTAGGGGCTTAAACAACAAAGATTTATTTCCCACAGTTCAGAGGTGAGAAGTCCCACAGCAGGGTCCCAGCATGAGCCAGCTCTGGTCAGGGTCCTCCTCCTGGCTCACAGATAGTCATCTTTGCATCGCATCCATACTTGGCACACAGCAGAAACAGCTTTCTCATGTCTTTTCTCATAAAGACTGCACCTTCCCAACCTAACCACTGCCAAAAAGCCCCACTCCTAAGACCATCACCCTGGGGGTAGTTTTCAACATATGAATTGGGGTGTAGACTTTTAGCTCTGTTACACTGAATTTTTTTTTTTTTTTTTTTTTTTTTTTTTTGTCTTTTTGAGACAGGGTCTCACTATGCAGTTGAGGCTGGTCCTGAGCTCACTTTTGTAGCCCAGGCTGGTCTCGAACTCGCATCAATCCTCCTGCCTCAGCCTCCCGAGTGCTGGGATTACAGGCGTGAGCCACCACACCCGGCTTACACTGAATATTAATATATGACTATATCACATTTTATTATTGATTTGTTGATAGACATTGAAGTTTCCTTTTTAATTTTGGTTAGAGTGAGTGGTACTGGGAAATTATTTGAACCCAGGGCCTTCACACTGAGCTACCTCTCTGGCACATTTTTACTTTTTTGAGACCAGGTCTTCATAAGTCACTAAGTTGCTCAGCCTGGTCTTGAATTTGACATTCTCCTGCTTCAGCCTCCCAGAGCGTTAGGATTACAGGTGCATGTCACCATGCACAGCAGAAATGTTTTTAATTGTTTTGAGAATACACCTATGAAAGCAGTGGCTTTCATTTGGTAAATCTTATGCTTAACTATTTGAGAAACTGCCAGACGGTTTGTAACGCAGCTGCACTGTTTTGCTGAGAGTTCCAATTTAGCCACATCCTCTCCAACACATTATGTCTCTGATTACAGCCAGTCTCATGGATGTGATTTGCACATCCCTGGTGGCTATCTCTTCCCGTGAGCTGGTTACCGATTTGTCTATGTGTTATTCTGCTTTCCTACTGAAAAAGCCGATGAGTACAGCAGTCTACATTTCCTCTCCCCAAGTGCTTTGCATTCAAATAAGCTTGAAAATGTCATCTTGTTCCCCATAGTTAGAGAAAGAAATGAAACTAAATTAGTTTGGCATCCACCATGACAATGTCACTCCATCCTCTGAATTTTAGTATCAAGTCTGGGAAGGACATTAATAGAGTCTGGATTTTGGAAATAAGAAAACTATGGTCGGCTGGACATGGTGGCGCATACCTACAATTCCAGCACTAAGAGAAGCTGAGACAGGAGGATAGCAAGTCAAGCCCTACCAAGAGAAACTTACTGAGATCCTGCCTCAAAACTTAAAAAGTTGCCAGATGCTAGGACACCCCTGTAATCTCAGCAGTTGAGATTACAACTGAAGCAGTAGGATTGTCATCAGTGTAAGGCCAGCCTGGGCTACACAGTGAGACCCTATCTCAAAAGCAAGGCAAAACAAAACACTGGAGCTTGGGGTGTGGCTCAGTGGTAGAACTCTTGCCTTGCATGTACAAGGCCCTGGGTTCAATCCCCAGCACCACAAAAACAGTAACAACAACAAAAACCTTAAAATGTTGAAAAAGGGCAGGAATGTAGCTCCATGTGAGGGCCCTAGGTTCAATCATCAGTACTATGAAAAGTGCAATAAAACAAAAAATCTACGGTCAGACATTTAATTATCTGCTGGCAAGTGGTCAGTTGAAACTCACGTACCAAGTCTATTAACTGTTTTTCTTTGTGATTAGCCCACGTAGGCCTTGATGGCAACAAGGTAGTCACAGATGACCTTGGCTTTGGTGTGGCAACTCCCATGCTATGGCTTGGATACATTTGATCCTCAAGGGACCTGTGTGGAAGGCTGGGTCTCAAAGATAGCATTCCTGGTTAGAGGTGGAGTGATTAAGAGGCTGTACCTCCTGGGAGATCATCAGGTCATAAAAGGGTCCTTTCGGCATCCTGTCCTTTGAGAGCCAGATAGCTCTGAGATAGCAACCAGGGGCCTAGAGACATGGCAATCAGAGAACTCCCCAGCAGGGCTGAAGGGAATTCTTAGTCTGTTCCAGCTGCTACAACTAAATGTCACAGTTTGGGGCTTACAGCTTAGCTAAACTGTTTAAAGCATCTGGGCAATCTCAGTCAGGTGCAGGGAACTGTGGCTCAATCTCCAGCTACACCAGCTGCACCAGACCTTAAGGCAGCCTGAGCAAGCCAAAAAAAAAAAAAAAAAAAAAAAAAGTCATAGACTACAGGGTTGAAGGAAAATGAAGACACTCACTTCTCAGTTCTGCCACTGGCAAGTCCAGGTTCAAAGGGCTGGCAGGTTCAGGGCTCCAGTGAGGGCCTCCTCCTGGCTTGGGGAGGTCTTCCTTCTCATTGGGTCATCACACCGTAGAGGAGGTGAGCAAGCAGGGTCTCTCCCTCTACCTGGAAGGATACCAATCCCATCCTCAGAGCCTCGCCCAGAGCTCCCTTGGCTCCACCTCCAAGCACCTTCACATTGAGGGTTAGGGCTTCAACACATGGATTAGAGAATACAAAGTTTTGTTTCATAATGGAGAGTGAACATCTATAAATAGGGAAACAGAGTGAGAAGAGGACAGAGGAGCCCCATCCGGTGGAAGACAGAGGGAGGAGGAGGAGGGAAGGGAGAAAGGGAGAGAAGGACAGAGGGACAGAAGAAGGGAGGGAGAGAGGGAGTAAGGGAGGGAATGAGAGACTAACTTTCCAAAACCAAGTCAGAAAGGAAGCCTGGGGCGACAGAGCTCTTCATCATAAGACCTCAGCACATTTATTATATCCTTAACTTTTTCAGCATGATATAATGAGCACGTGCTATTTGAATGTGGTTTGTCCCACAAGGGCCCATACATTGGAAACTTGGTCTCTAGGGTAACAGCACTTGGAGGAGGTAGGACTTTCAAGAAATGGAACCCAGAGTGTATGTATGTGGAGGGAGGGGGTCACCTATGGCTCTGATCTCAGAAGGGATTAAAGTAGTGTTAAGGAGAGGGTTGTAATAAAAATCTGAGACTGAACTGGCCAAGGTGGTGCATGACTATAATCCAGCACTCAGGATGCTGAGGCAGGAGAATTGCTGTGCATTCAAGGCTGGCCTGAACTACACTGTGAGACCCATCTTAAAAAAAACTAAGGTTGGTGCTGGAAGTTGGACTAAAGGAAAAGTAGACTACATCCCAAAATGGGGGAGCAGGGAGAAAAAAAGGCTCAAGATGGGGTCGGGGTGGGGTGGTCCATGAGGCAGAAGGATCACAAGTTCAGACCCAGCCTGGACAACTTAGTGAAATCCTGTTTCGAAATAAGAAATTTACGAAAGGGCTGAGGATATAGTTCAGTGTGATGTCCAGGGTTCAATTTCCCGTACTACTGAAAGAAGGGGGAGGAGAGGCTGTTCCCAGGGGAGCCCGGGGCCCCACGGAGCCAGACTGTCTATGCAGCCTGGGAAGCCTCCAGAAAAAGCATACAAGGCTTCAGCTTCCCCAGGCAGCCAGAGCAGAGGCGTTGAACAGCCCCCTGTCACCACTACCTAAAACAGTTTCATTTTCCCTCTAAATCCTCCCAATAATTTGCTATTCAATTTGGTACAAAAACACCCACTTAATAGCAAATCCAATTAATGTGGATTTTCCCTGTTTGTCATCTTAAGGAGCTGGGGTTTTGCTTACAAAGAACTTAAAATGAATTACTTTCAAGCAGCAAAACAAAACCCGGCTCTTAGTTTCTTATTCTCAGGCTGCTTCCCCATTTCATTTGTTGTAAGCAGTTGGGTTGTGGTGATAAGATTCTTTGTTGGGCTCAAAAGCAAAGAGCAGGGAAAGCTGGGGCTGAGACTCAGGGAAGCAGGGTGGAGCAAGGGCCCAGCCACAGAGAGAGAGAAGGAGCCCCATCTGGGTGGCTCATGTGGTGGTGGGGGCTGTCCATCAGGGCCACTGCAGCTGCTGACAAGGTGGGTGACAACTCCAGATTCCTTGTGTGTCTGTGCAGACAGGGCAGAGAGGAGTGTCTGGGCTTAGCTGTGACCAGGCAGGATGGGAGTGCCAGAACCTACACACTAGAAGGACAAGGGCTGCCTGGTGCCAAGCTGCCTGCCCTCGTATGGAAGGGCACCTGCACCTCTCCAGTCTGCCGCTAGAACCCAAATACTTATCTTGCAAACCTCAGGTCCTGGCGTGGGCCTGGCCAGCACGGTGTAGCTCCTCCAGGAACCTCTGTGAGCCAGTTAGCCAAGGCCTGAAAGGCTCCTGAGGAAGATGGCTCCACAGGAGCCACCAGGAGTACTCTGAGAGCCAGCGGGTGTCCGGAGTCACTTCCAAGCCCTGGACCTCTCTCAGCTCCTGAGACCCATCTTGATACCAACCCTGGAGCGCGCGGTCATGATAGCCAGAGGGTCAGCTTACTTCCCAGACCCGTGGGTGTGTGAGATCAAGTGCTGTCTCACTCATCTGGTTTTCTGCAGAATCTGGCACCCCTTCATAATGAAATAGAGACATCCTCTGGAAAACCAAAATCACCTCTGCCAAATGTGTCACCTGCCCTAATCACTCACAGGAAATGAGCATGTCTCCCCAGTTTTATGAGCCCCATGGAGCCCACTTCAATGTCTGAGTGGACAGGAAGCATCATTATTAATATTTGGCTGTTAGTTATGAAGCCAAAGCACCTGAGAGCATCCAACTCTAGCCAGCCTAAAATTCCTCCTCCTCCTCCTCCTTCTCTTCGTCCCCGTCTTCCCCCTTCCCCTCTTCCTCCTTCCCCTTCCCCTCCTCCTCTTCTTCCCTTTCTACTTGCACCAACACACTGCCTGCCTAATTTCTTTTGCAGGACAGTTTTAAAACAGCACACTCTACTTTTAGATATAAGAAAATCACCTAGGGTGGAGAAGGAACACTCCGCCCAGCCCACTTCCAGAGAATCTCACAGGCCCTGGAGGAAGGCGTTTACTTCCTGCCTATGCCTGTATGATGCATTATGTCACTGGGAGAAGGAGTTCCAAATCCTATTTTGGGGGAAAGAGGCAGTGATGGAGGCAGTGAGGGGGAGGCCAAATCCAGTCTGGATCTGGATGGTGTTCAAGGGCTCTTCAGTGTAGCCGCCGTTCCAGGGGGACAGATGCTTCCACAGACACCCCAGGCCTCAGGCATCTGTCGTCACTTCCAGAGCCCCCTCCCCCCAGTGGCTCTGGAGAAGGGACAGCACAGAACGTTCTCAGGGATCATCCCCAATTTGATGAGCTGTCCTCTCTCATCACCAGAGCCAAGGCCAAACTTTAAACCTGAGCATGTTTTCTGGGGAACGTGTGGGAAGGTATCTACTCCCCTCCCCTGCAAAGCCCCTGCTCCAGCTATTGGCAGAGATGCCGGAGCTGGGAGGCAAAGCCCCTGCTGACACTGAACAGGGTCCCAGCACTTAGAAAGAACTCATCCCCAGGAGAGGTAAAACTGTCCCCAGTATATCTAGATGGGGCTAAGCTGTCGCCCAGGAGAGCTTGCTGCTATGATGGGAACGTTTTCTACCTACACTCCTACTGTACCAGAGCCACCAGCTGCAAGCAGCTATAAAGTATTCAAAACATGGCTAATGTGAGGGAACTCAATTTTATCTTATTCTTTATTTGTCTGTTTTTTGTTTTGTTTTGCAGTATTGAAGACTGAGCCCAGGGCCTTGGCACTAAGTTATATCCCAGCACCACCCCCCTCCTTTTTTAATTTTTAAAAATCTTTTATTCATTTAGTACGGGGTCTGGCTACACAGCTCTGACTCATGATCCTCCTGTCTCAGCGTCCCCAGCACTGGGATTATAGGCGCATGCCACCATACCTGGTTTTCCTGGTTTTAGTGGCCAGCATGGTGCTCCAGGGGTTCTGGGACCAACGTGACACAAGGGATCAAACCTGGGTCCTTGTACTTGCCAAGCAGGCACTTAGCCTCCTCTTCTGCTTTTTTTTTTTTTTTTTAATGTTTTTAAAGAATTGCGAATCTTTTTTTTTTTTTTTTTTTTTTAGAATTTTGACTCTTGTTAATTTGCTAAATTGCCCAGGCTGGGTTCCAAATTACAATACTCTTATCCCAGCCTCCCAGGGTGTTGGGATTACAGGGGTGTGCCACTGTACCTGCTGAGGAACTGAATTTTAAATTTTCAGGTAATTTAGATGTAATTTGTTTTAATCAATAAATATATATATAGCTTGTCAATTTAAAAAAATTAACATAAAATTTAAGCAGTCCCATGAGTTTAAAAGCTACTGTAGTAGCCACTATGGACTTTTAAGATGGTCAGGCCCATGATGACAGAGGAAATGTTTTTATGCTATTCTTCTCAATTTCTGTTTTTTGTTTTTTGTTGTTGTTGTTGTTGTTTTTTTTTAATTTTTGAGACAGGGTCTCACTGTGCAGTTCAGGCTGGCCTTGAGCTCACTTTTGTAGCCCAGGCTGGTCTCAAACTCACAACGATCCTCCTGCCTCAGCCTCCCAAGTGCTGGGATTACAGGCGTGAGTCACCACGCCTGGCTCACAATTTCTGTTTAATAAAACCCTCTTGGTAGGGCATGGTGGTACTTGCCTGTAATACCCACATTCCAGGCGCTGAGGCAGGAGGATCACTATAAGTTTGAAATCAGCCTGAGCTACATAGTGAGACCCTGTCTCAAAAAATAAAATAAAATAAAACCATCTTAACTGAGCAGTCAACATAGAGAAAGCCATGAGAATTAAGATATAAGCATTATATGAGGGCAGGGGACATGTCTCAGTGGCACTGCACCTAGCATTGCCCAGCCCTGAGTTCAATCCCTGGTACTACAAACAAAAAAGGAGAGGAGAAGAGAGGAGAGAGGAGAGGAGAAGAGAAGAGAGGAGAGGAGAGGAGAGGAGAGGAGAGGGAAAAAAATAAAAATAAAAAGAATATGAAGCCGGGCGTGGTGGCTCACGCCTGTAATCCCAGCACTCGGGAGGCTGAGGCAGGAGGATTGGTGTGAGTTCGAGACCAGCCTGGGCTACAAAAGTGAGCTCAAGGCCAGCCTCAACTGCATAGCGAGATCCTGTCTCAAAAAGACAGAAAAAAAAAAAAAAAGAATATGAGCTTTAAACATTAGGGTCACCACAGGTCACCAGCCTATCACATATTTTAAAAAGAAGTACAAAAGAAGGGGCTGGGGAGATAGCTCCATGGCACAAGTACCTGCCTGGCAAGTGCAAGGCCATGAGTTCAAACCCGGGTCCCACAAAAAAGTAGAAAAGAGAAGCTTGAATTTTCCAAGCATAAAATAATAAGGGACTAGAAATGTAGATATAAGATATGTTTAATAGTATAATGAATCTGCGTGTGTGTGAGCACATGCACACACATGCATGAGCAGTTTCTTCATACTGAGCTATATCCCCAGCCCTCTTTCTATTTTTTTATTCTGAGACAGGGTCTTCCTAAGTTGCTAGGTAGCTCAGGCTGGGTTTCTACTTGTGATTCTCTAACCTCAGCCTCTCAGAGCTGGGATTGCATACCAGCAGGATAAGAGTTCTATAAAAACTCATACAAGGTTCTGTTATCTTAAAAATATCTGAGAGTGATTTGTCCGCAACAAAAAATATCTAATGAAGACAAAGCCTGGAGTTTACTCAAATAAGCTGCCTTATTATAATAAAGTCCTACATGGTACTCAAAACATCTCTGAGCCAGCTGGGTGTGGTGGCACATGCCTGTAATCCCAGTACTTGGGAGGCTGAGGCAGGAGGATCAGTGTGTTTGAGACCAGCCTGGGCCACAAAAGTGAGCTCAAGGCCAGCCTGAACTCTACAGTAAGACCCTATCTCAAAAAGACAAAACAAAACATCTCTGAGCCACCCAATAGCTTGCAAAAGATTTATATGTACTCTGTTGCCTCCATGTATTTAAATTTTTCTGATAGATCTTTCATAAACATGCATCAGAAAGAGCAATAATTCACCAATGTTATAGAACAGCAGCAATTCCCAGGCTTATAATAAATTCCTATACTTTAACAATATTTTGTTATAAGCCACAAAAGAAATGTAAAACTGTGGCTTCTGTAATGAAAAATCAATTTCTTCTCTCTGCCAAATTTCCCTTAACAGCTCTCCAGGTGACTCTCATGAAAAGAGGGGCCTCATAAGGGACTCACCGTGACCCCCAAATCCACACGGGCAAGCCATCCTATAAGGACCTGTGTCAGTCGAGGATTACAGTGTTGGGAAGCTGTGCACCTCCTTGGGCAGAAGGGAAACTGCTAGCAAACCCACTCTAAACACTACTGTTCTTGGTACATGGTCTAAAATCGTCTTATTGAAAGTCACTCAAATGCTGCAGGGGGGGGTGGCGCACGCCTGTAATCCCAGCACTCGGGAGGCTGAGGCAGGAGGATCAGTGCAAGTTTGAGACCAGCCTGGGCTACAAAAGTGAGCTCAAGGCCAGCCTGAACTGCATAGCGAGACCCCGTCTCAAAAAAGACCAAAAAAAAAAAAAAAAAAAAGTCACTCAAAATTCTGTTTAAAAAGCTGGGAGTGACCAGGCATGGTGGCTCAAGCCTGTAATCACAGTACTCTGAGAGGCTGAGGCAAGAGGATTATAAATGCAAGTCCAGCTAGGGAATTTAGCAACTTAGTGGGACCCTGTCTGAAAAATACAAAAGAGTTTGGCATGTAGTTCAGTGTTAAGATTGTGGGTATGATCCCTAATACTGTAAAATAAATATATAGAATGGAGTGGGGTAGAGCTCAGTGATAGAACACTTTTTGCTTAGCATGCACAAGGCCCCGGGCCTGATCCCCAGCACTGAAAATCATAATGGTAATGTAAGAATATAAACAAGAAAGTCCACATTTTATTTTTTTCAACTTGAGGTATCTTTTTGCTTTAAATCACCAGGATTTTTGTTGTTTTTTCTTTTGTTGTGTGGTTTTTGGGTTTTTTTGTTTTGTTTTGGTGGTACCAGCGATCGAACTCAGGACCTTGCACTTGCCAGGCAAGCACTTATTCCATTGAGCTATCTCCCCGGCCCCCTCCCATCTGCCTTTTTTTTTTTTTTTTTTGCAGGACTGGAGTTCGAACTCATGACCTTGTACTTGCCAGGTAGGGACTTGAGCCACAGAGCTATCTCCTCAGCCCCTCATCCGCCTTTAAAAATATATATATTATTATTTATTTTATTTTTTATTGTATCCAAAGCTGAGAAGGTGCACCTGGGGAATGGGGACCAAGACGGCACACCCAGCCTGTGGGGCTGGGGATTGAACTCAGGTCCTTGTACTTGCCAGGTCAGTGCTTATTCCTCTGAAATCTCTCTCCAGGCCCCAAATCACCAGGTATTAGATAAAAAAGCTACAACTTTTGTTGTCTGAGACAGGCTTTCACAGTTCAGGCTGGTTTTGGACTCACTTTGCAGCCCAGGCTGGCCTCAAATTCACAATGATCCTCCTGCCTCAGCCTCCAAAATATTGAGATTACAGGCATTTACCACCACATCCAGTCAAGAGTTATGACTTTACAAAGTTTTCCACTTTATATCCACTGAGGGTAACAGATTACACTGGTATAGATTAAGTTCAACATTTTTACCTCTTTTTTTTTTTTTTTTTTTTTTTTGCTTAAGAACTTCAATATACCAAAATAACTAGAATACACCAGGGTTTCCCCAAGATGCAACTTCCCTATGTAAGCATGTTGCGCCCTCTTGTGGCAAAGGTGAGCTTTGCTTGCACAGGCACAAAAAGCTACTTTCCAGCCCTAAATTATGCAGTCACAGACATTACCACCATGCACACTGTCCCACAGAAGCACCCTACCCACTGGGCCCTGCTTCTGATTTACCTTCATAGAGAAGTGATGTTTCACTGCAAGGATACCCAGAAACCTTTTACAGTTATGCACCAAGTATCTTGGGGAAATACTGAGAACTGAATCTAAGCCTTATGCCTACCACACACACACACCCTATTGGTTTACATCATGAAAGAATGTGTTAAAATAACTATAACCTACTCAAAAACAATCATAGCTAGAAAAATGGCACACACCTGTAATTCCAGGTACATTACTCTGTAAGGCTGAGGCAGGAGGATCATGGCCAAGTCCAAGCCCTGCCTTAGCAAGTGCTTAATGCAATTCTGCCTTAAACTAAAGGTAGGATCAGGATGCAGGCTCAGTGCAAAAGCCCTGGACTCAATTTCCAGTACTGAAAAGTCTTCCTGTGCTCCAAGAATGCAGTACTATTTATTTCAAAAAAAGGCACTGTCTCTATAGTGTAAGAAACTGAAAGGATAAATAAGAGCTGAAATGTATAAAACAGATATTGTGAAATAGGAAGTAAACTGGGAGGGTGGAAGGAGAATGAAAAAGGGACAAAATAGAAATAAAGCTTTGTAAATAAGGAAGGTCAGAGGAGTTGGAGAGAGGAGGAGAATGAGGGGCAGAAAAGAGGATCTAAGATTTATCATGGGGCCGGCCCAATAACTCAACAGACTGAAGCGGCCGATGTGACAGAATGCAGCAGCCAGAGTTCAATCCCAGGCATGCCGTGCTGGCCCTTCCCCAGGCTGTGCTGAAGGCAATTGAGACTGGGGTGGTGTCATGTGCCTGTAATCCCAGTGCTTGGGAGACTGAGAACAGGAGAAACAGCCCAATCTACATAGTGAGATCCTGTAAACCCTGTAAAATCCTGTACCAAATAAGATTTATCATGTACAGGTACAGATAAAAGTTCCCTACGATGAATGTGATCATTGTTTATCTAAATTGTACCAAGAAACTTAACTTTTAAAAAGCAGGACAAGGGGCTGGGGAGATAGCTCCATGGCACAAGTACCTGCCTAGCAAGTGCAAGGATGCAAGTTCAAACCCTGGTCCTGCAAAAAAAAAAAAAAAAAAAAAAAAAGTTGATCTTACAAAATTTATCCTTTGTAAGATTTTTTTTTTTTTCATTTGTTTGATACAGGGGCTCACTACACAGCAGATTCTCAGTGATCCTCCTGTTTTCAGCCTCCCCAGCACCGGGATTACAAGCATGTGCTACCATGCTCTGACTCCTTTGCTGGTTTAGTGTGCCCCTGTGGCGGGGCCCACATGCAGCAAGTGAGACCCAGGATCAGAGTCCTGCTCTCTTGTTCTCACCTGCCAAAGCAGGCACCTACTCCACTGAGCTATCTTATTGGCCCTGTAAGAAAGCTTTCATACAAATACTATATAGCTCTGAATGGACAATAGAGATTCCAAGAGTAAAGGGAAAATAGATGCCTCTTTAATTGATTGTATTAGGTTTTTTTGTTTTGTTTTGTTTTGTTTTTTTGTTTTTTTTTCCAGTACTAGGGGTTGAACCTAAGGATACTGAGCTACATATCCAGGCCTTATATTTTTTTGAAACAAGGTTTTGCTAAATTGAGGCTGGGTTTGAACTTGGCATCCTCTTGCCACAGCCTACCAGAACACTGGTATTACAGACACGCAACACCATATCCAGCATCAAGTTGTGAAAAAGGAAAAGAGGATATTTGAAAACAATGTGGCAAAAAACAATTTGCAAGCAAAGGAGAGTCAAATGCACACATCAGTTAAACTCTAACTCGCATGTAAGAGCTAGATTTTGTTTATTTATTTACTTACTTACTTTTTGCTTGAGAAAGGGTCTCACTATGCAGTTCAGGCTGGCCTTGAGCTCACTTTTGTAGCCCAACCTGGTCTCAAACTTGCATTCATCCTCTTGCCTCAGCCTCCCAAGTGCTGGGATCACAGTCATGCGCCACCAAGCTTGGTTTTTTGTTTTTGTCTTTTTGAGACAGGGTCTCACTATGCAGTTCAGGCTGGCCTTGAACTCACTTTTGTAGCCCACGCTGGTCTCGAACTCGCACCGATCCTCCTGCCTCAGCCTCCCGAGTGCTAGGATTACAGGCATGCACCACCACACCCAGCTGTTTTTTTTTTTTTTTTTAAGCTAGATTTTAGTGTGAAGTGTTTTGCTATGATCAGACACTTCATGGTTATGGTACTTGACAATGTAGCAAGGCAGCATCCAACTCTGCATTCATAAATACACAGCTACCTTTTTTTTCTGCTCTGAAGGTTTAAAAAGAACTTACCAATTACCAATGAAATATGCATAAAGAATTCTACAGTACATTTCTAATTTTGTGACAGATTTATGGTTTTTTGTTTTTTTGGTTTTTTTTTGGTACCAGGAATCAAACTCAGATAAGTGCATTTACCAGGTATGTGCTATGCCACTGAGCTACATCCCTGGCCCTACTAGTAGCTTCTGTTCTTTAAATTTATACTTTATAAAAGAAATCATGTGTATTTAAGCTTGTGCCTCTGATTTATTTAACAATACAGTCTCAAAGTGCATCCATTTACGTACAAATGACTTGTTTACCCTTTATAGAAGTCTACCTGAATTTCCAAGTAGACAGGGATTTATACTCAACTGTTTTATGCCCTACTTATTTTTTACGCACTTGGTACAGGGTCTCACTACGCAGCTTGGACATGCAGTGATCCTGTTTCAGCCTGCCCAGTGATGGAATAACAGGCTAACACCACCACACCCGGTCTTGATGGCCAGCTTGGCAAGCCCAGGGCAAGGCCAACACAGCATATGGTGCCGGGGATCAAACCTGGGTCCTTAAACTTGCCTAGGCAGGCACTTAGACTGCTGAGCCATCTCTGTGGCCCTCATGCCCCTGTATAAAATCCCTAATAACATTCTACTTAAATACAAATTTCTTAGTTTACTTGTCACTCACCACAGGTTTGCAGCATCTGTGATTTTCAAGATTTCATTATTCAGTACAAAGTCCAACATAACAGGTTTCCAAATGTGGTAACCAACATGCTGTATCTACTCAGTTTCAAATATTAAAGAGTGTGCTATCCAACCTTTAAGGGCAGAATGGTGGGAAGCATATATATCTTAAGAACTACTGTTCTTTCAAAATGAGTCTTTTTTTTTTTTTATAATTCAACTATGGGGTATTTACCTGAAGTGCTTTTAGTGACATGGGTCTTGCTACATAGCTGAGCTGGCCTCAGACTTGCTGCAACCCTGCCTTGGCCTCCCAAGGGCTGGCCAGGTGTCAACCATCATGCCCTGTTATCTTTCTGTAAACTAATCATCTGAAAATTAAGTGTGCCTTCTTTTGCAGCCATAATACTTTACAGGCACATGTATCATCAGTTTCTCCCCAGAACTCTATATGACAGAGGAAATCTTCAAGTTGGAAACCAGACCAACACCAAAGGGAAAAACTCACTCTACTTGACAACTGTCAAGAAAAAAAATTCTCACTCAAGATCATCTTTAGAAAACACTCATATTCTCCTAAAATAACCACATGGAAATGCTTTACAATTCCCAACATCCAGTACAAACAGGACAGAGAATTCTGTACTTTTTCTTAGCAATGAGTTGAACATTTATATTTATATTTGCAACTTACAAAAGTTCATACTTCATGAAAACTTCCATTCCAAGGTAGGGAGTAGAGTAAAATGTGCATCTGATAAGAAACCAGTTCTCATTTTCAAACATCTGTGTCCCCATCTCATTTCATAATCCACCAGTGACACCAGAAAGATTATGCAATTGATATGGTGTCATCTGGCAGGCAGGCAGCAGCTGTCCTGCGAGGGCCCACACACACTACCACACAAGAGCACTGCACACTCAACTTCACCCTGGGAGAAAGAGGGGAGTGTCATCCATCCTGACATCTGGTTTGGTTTTCTTTTTGGTTGTTTTGAGACAAAGTCTTACTGTGTACTCCAGGTTGGCCTTGAACTCACTACGCAGCTGACTACGCCTGACACATTTTGTTTTGCAATCTCTGCTTTTGATTTTCTGTATCAGCAACCTACTTTGCCTGGTGCTAAAAGATGCTTAAAGGGCCAAATAGCTCAGCAGATTAGGTGGGGGGTTCAATCCCCAGGCCTGTCATGCTGGCCCTGTCCCCTGGGCATGCAGATAGGCAATTTGAGACAGGGTGTGGTGGCACTCACCTGTAATCTCAGCTCTTGGAAGGCTGTAAACAGGCAGATCACTATGTGTCCAATCTAGTAGTGAGACCCTAAAACACCCTGTAAATTCTTACATACCCCAAAAAAATATATAAATAAATAAAAGATGTTTAAGTAAGCTGGGCACAGTGGCTGATGACTGTAATCTCAATACTTTGGGAGATTGAGGCAGGAGGATTGGAAGTTTGAGTCCCAGCTGAGCAACACAGGAAGACTTTGACTCAAGAAAGGGCTAGAGATGTGGCTCAGTGTGACAACCCTGGATTTGATCCCCAGGACTGCCCCAATCCAAAAAGTATTTGGAAGGCAACATTAATAAAAAGACCAGAAAGCCGGGCGTGGTGGCTCACGCCTGTAATCCCAGCACTTGGGAGGCTGAGGCAGGAGGATCGTTGTGAGTTCGAGACCAGCCTGAGTTGCACAGCCTGAGTTGCACAGTGAGACCCTGTCTCAAAAAGACAAAAAAATAAAAATTAAAATTAAAATAAAAAGACCAGAACCATGAGTACACACATTAAAATAAGACATTTATTATGCTAAAGAAGATTTTATTCTCCATTTTACCAAAACACTAAAATAGTACACAGCATAGTAATTTAACACACAACACAAACTGATATATGCAATTATTTCCAAAATGACTATTTTAAGCTTCATTTTTGAGAGTCCTTAAAAACTTAACACTCTTAAGTGGCCTTTATTAAAGTTATCAACAAGTTACTTCAGAAAAGTCTTGGTGTAAAAAGCAAACCTCAACTCCCTGGATCTGGGATCTTCTGCACGAGAAAATATTTTATCTGCCTCTATAGCTTTGCTACAGCAGAGTCAAGCTCCTTTTTTCTTAGGGTAACACTGCTAGGAATCCTAATTTGAGAAGATTATTCTAAAGTTAATATTGCAACTTTCACCATAGGGCCTCCATTAAAACTGCATTTCAAGTAGAAAGAAGTGTAAGAAACCAAATTTTGCTGCAGTCCAAAAATTTTCTACAAAACACAGAAATAGTAACAGCTCACCACAAACTCAGCAAGGCTTCATAAAAGTACAGCGGTAAACTTTACAAATATCCACTTCCACTTGTTGACAGGACAGCTGAAGAGACAGACAGTGTCTGGGACTGTAGCCCTTTAGATTGGGTATTGGAGACAAAGAGCTTCATGGTAAGCCATGTTCTCAGCTTGCATTATATTGGATATATTAATAATCTCCTGAAAGGGTTTCCCAATTCTTTATCATGTTTCAAGTACAATTTAAAGCATGCTTAAATTTTTCCTGCTGCATTATTTAGCTTTTAGCAAGTTTTCACTAGACATGTACTTTATAAAGTTTGTCTAGAAGTACAAACAAAGCAGGAACTGAATGGCTGCACTGTCTGTTTATATTCACATGTAATGCAAAAAAATTATTTTGAGACAACTTTTAAGATTAAGCTACTATTTTTATTGTTCTGCTTGTACCTTAACTATGGCCTACTGGATTTGCTAATTTCAAAGGTCATAAAGCCAACAACCCCAGTGTTATCTGCAGACCATCTGAGGTACAATTTATACTTGAAAGCATATTACTGCGTTCTGTTGTCTGCTCTGAAAGCACAGGCTTTAGCTGGTCCAGGTGGTCACATCGTGTCTCATCCTTTAGAAGGTTTTGGCAGCGGTTATGCAGTGAGGAACACAGGCAGGACAGTTCTGACTCAGAACCTGGCCACTTAGGAAAAGCCCTCACTTGCTCACCCTTCGAAACTCCCACTTCCCACAGTTGCAAGTGGCCTGGCTGTGCCAACTCCCAGGGCTCTCCACTGGAGCACTGTCCTCTACAGCTGTCTGTGGCTCTGGGGCCTTGCCCTGGCCAGTTCCTCTGCAGAGCTTCCCTGATGTCGTGAGACAGGGCAGCAAGGCGCTCTCCCACAGGGACAGATTCAGGGACCAGAGACAGACCCATGGCCTCACTGGGAAATGCTGCCGGTGCTGAATTTCTTCCCATGGATTCCTTCAAATACAAAAATGCCTTGTCACCAAGGAGAAGCAGGACACTGGCTTCACTCAAACCATCTTTTATTTCTGAGGACAGCACCTTGCCCTTTGTGTTTCCATTTCGGTCAACTGCAAGCCAAAGGCCCTCCTCCTTTGTGCTCTTCTTAAGGCTATGTGACAGTCTGTCCCAGTCCTCTACCTTCCCTTTCGCCTTGGCCATGCAGGTGCCGAGGCTTCCTCTTCTGTCCCTCATACTTTGTATCCTCTGCGGTGGTGAGCCTAGGGTGATGCCTCTGTAGGGAGGGGTGGCCTTCAGTGGATCTCAATATGAACCTGGAAAAGATAATTAAATTAAAATTCTACAGCAAAGGGGGGCGGTGTCACAGGGTAGACATGCTACAGAATTCTCTAACGGAATCTCTACCAACAATTCCTAGGTTATAACAGAAGACAGGATGGCAAACTACTTACTACAAACGATAACAGTGTGCTATTAATGCAGTATTTCCTAAAAATATAACTAGAGGTTATAGTTCAGCGATAGAGGGCTTGCCTAGTACACGAATTGTGTTGAGTTCAGTTTGATCCAGAAACACACAAGTATGCACACACGTGCACACGCGCACACACACACACAGAAGCATAAATCCCAAGACCTCATACTTTTTACACCAATGTGACTCTAGGCCAGGCATAGAGCACACGTCTATAATCCCAGCACTCTCAGAGACTAAGACAGGAAGATTCCAAGTTCAAGCCCAGCCAGGGCAACTAAGTAAGGCCCAGTCCTAAAATAAAAAAGGACTAGGAAGGTAGCTCAGGGAGAAGGCCTTAAGTGTTCGATTCTATGTGCGTGCATGTGTGCGCACGTTAGAGAGTCCTTCACTTTAACTTGAACATAATGGCCGTTACCAAAGCGTCCTCTTTAGAAATGATTCTCAGTGACTTGAGTAAAACAAGGTATTTTTTAGGGAAAGCTTGATTTTTTCTTATGGATAGTGTCTACAAGTGCCTCCCAAAAAAATTCAAACTGGAGAGACCTCTCAAACACATGAAATAAGACTCCAGCCTTCAAGTATAGAGACCAGTTTTTGGCAGGCCAGGACACTTACTAAGAAAAGAACCCACACAGACTTACAGATGCTGTGGTGAAATGATGGTAAAGAAGGGCTTTAGCCTCTTTTCTCCACTTTCAAATATGAGTTACGCAGGCTTCTAAAAGCCACCTGAGAGTCCTCTGGAAAACTCTGGACAGCTGTCATGCATCCTTGGCCATGTGGCTCTGTGCTGTGAGACCTGTGAGGCAGCTCCTGGCAGTCACACTCTTACAGACCTACACACCTATCAGGACCAGGATGATCTGTGATCAAGAATCATACATGGGGGAGATGGCAAGAAACATTGTGAAAGAAACATTGAAAGGAACAACAATAAAAATTACATTACTGGAGTGTTACCTCATATTCCTCCAGTTTCTCTAATTTTATAAACTTGAACCTTTCCTTGGCGATGAGTTGCTTTACAACCCTATAAATTGTCAAATACTTGAAGAGTAAGAGAATGAATGTCTACCCAAAGAAACAAAGTTAATTGTGTCTTGTGGAATCTACTTATTTGCTCCACCATATCCAACAGTTTTGCATCTATTTGTAAATCCTATGTTAGTAGCATCCTTCCACCCCTAGTCCTGAGACTGAACCCAGGTCATTTGCACTGAGATAGAGCCCTAGCCCCTTTGAGACATGGTCTTACTAAATTGCCCTGAAGCCTGGGTTCAAATTTATAATCCTACTCCCTCAGCTTCCCAGTGTGTTGGAATTACAGGTTTATGCCATCATGGCTGGATTTTTTTTTTTTTTTTTTTTTGTCTTTTTGAGACAGGGTCTCACTATGCAGTTCAGGCTGGCCTTGAGCTCACTTTTGTAGCCCAGGCTGGTCTCAAACTCGCACCAATCCTCCTGCCTCAGCCTCCTGAGTGCTGGGATTACAGGCATGCGCCACCACGCCTGACTTGTTTTATTTCTTAAAAATGTGCTCACAGGGGCTGGGGAGATAGCTCCGTCACACAGGTGCCTGCCTGGTAAGTACAAGGTTGTGAGTTTGAACCTCGTCCCACAAAAAAAAAAAAAAAAAAAAAGCTCATACAGGGGTGGCTCGGTAGGTAGAATAAGTGCTTGCCTGGCAAGCACAATGGCCTGAGTTCAACCCCCGGTTCTGCAAAATAAGACAGAAACAAAAATGAGCTCTTACTATGTTACCTAGGCTGGACTTGAACTTCTGGGTATAAAATGGAACACACCTATTATATAACCTGACAACTCTATCCATGGCTATCTACATGAACTTATTTGTATACAAAAAGATCTACATAAGCCGGGCGTGGTGGCACATGCCTGTAATCCCAGCACTTGGGAGGCTGAGGCAGGAGGATCATGGTGTGAGTTTGAGACCAGCCTGGGCTACAAAAGTGAGCATAAGGCCAGTCTGAACTACATAGTGAGACTCTGTCTCAAAAAGACAAAAAAAAAAAAAAAAAAAAAAAAGATCTACATAAACAAGGTATGATGAGATGTGCCTATAATCTCAGCTATTAGGAAGGTTGAGACCAGCTTAGGAAACTTAATGAGACCCTTTAATACATATTAAAACTGTCAAAACATACTAAAAGGTTTTCTGTCGTTGTTTAGGCACTGGGATTGAACCCAGACCTTTGCACTGAGCTATGACTCCTGCCCTTTTCTTCTTTTTTTTTAGGGGGGGAGGGGAGAATCTTGGCTAAGATGTTAAATTTTCAAGGGTGGGTGTCAACTTGCAATTCTCCTGCCTCAGCCTCCCAGAGTGCTAGGATTATAAACATGTGCCACCATGTTCTGCCGTTTTGTTTTTTTCTTACCCCGTAATCCTTAAGAAAAACAAGAAAAAAGGAGAGGAGGGGAGGGAGGGGAACAGAACAAGCAATTTAATATGCAGCAGATCTCAGGAAAATTAATTTCCCTCTTTTTTTTTTTCATATTTAGGACAGGGTCTATAGGGTCTCGCTACATAGATCAGACATAGTGATTCTCCTGTTTTCAGCCTCCACGTGCTGGGATTACAGATATGTGCCACTATGCTGAGTCTCAATCACCACCTCAATGTGCCCCAGGGAGGGGTGGGCATGGCATGCCAGGGATCAAACGCTGGCCACTGCACTCTGCATAAGCAGGCACTTTAGTCTGCTGAGCTATGTGGTGGGCCCTGGAAAATTAATTTCTTACCATTATTATTACGTCCTTGTACAAAGATAGTATAGTTTAGAAAGATACCCAGAATTGTGTTATATTTCAAATAAAATGCCATTAAACAATCATTAATTATAAAGTAATCATATATTTAAGTATGATAAAATGAACTATTCCCTTGGCTGTGTGTGTGTGACATGAACGTAATCCCACCACTTAGAAGGCCAAGGCAGCCTGAATTCACAGTGAGACCATATTTCTATTCTTAGGACAGGGAGATAGCTCAGTGGAATAAGTGTTTGCCTGGCAAGCACAAAGTCCTGAGTTCAATCTCTGG
Source organism: Myocastor coypus (assembly GCA_004027025.1). Lineage (NCBI taxonomy): Eukaryota > Metazoa > Chordata > Mammalia > Rodentia > Myocastoridae > Myocastor > Myocastor coypus. Next base: position 13,468 of record PVJA010017030.1, on the reverse strand, counting down.
CACACACACAAAAAAAATCTTCCATTCTCAGATGTTTTTCTAGTTCTTTGGTAAATTCAGTAAGTAAAGCATTTAATTTTCTTGTCAGAAATACCTTTGCAAATCCTAGCATTTGGGAGGCTGAGGCAGGAGGATCAGTGCAAGTTTGAGACCAGCCTGGGCTACAAAAGTGAGCTCAAGGCCAGCCTGAACTGCATTAGCGAGACGCTGTCTCAAAAAAGACAAAAGAAAGAAAGACAGACAGACAGACCGACAGACCTTAGCAGTTTACTGATATTTTCAGTCAGCTCTCAACTAACCTGATACAAATGTTACTTACATTTTCTTTTTTTTTTAATTTTATTTATTTTTTTTTTTCTTGTTTCAGAACCTTTGTTTGTTTATTCAGTCATTTTTATGGCCGGCTCAGCCCACCCCAAGGGCAGGGCTGGCGTAGCATGTGGTACCAGGGATTGAACCGCGGTCCCTGAAGCCGCCCAAGCTTTCCCAAGCAGGCGCTTTAGACCACTGAGCCATCTTGCCAGGCCCCATGTTACCTACATTTTCAAAGTCAGAAATAACTTTCAAATCATTTCCAGATATATTTAATAGCCATTTCTGAATTATTTTAATAGTTTATTACTATTCTAGATATATACTATAGCAAATAATGGATAAATAAAATAATTATGTATCTACTTAAGTCCCTTGGCCCTAGCCTTCTCACCCCCACCCCCATGTTAAATCTACAGTCATGAAACAGCTTAAATTATAGCAAACAAACTTGTCCACCAAAACAGACACCACCATAGTGAGGAAAGAGAAGTCTACTTTAAATTTCAAGGGAAAAATATACACTGGGGAGTACCAATCAAAGGTTACAAGGGCTATACAAGCACTGGTGGGGGAGAAGAGAACGGTGTGCTCCAACAAAGGACAAGGCTCAGGTATGTCCAAGACTGCCAGGGCAGAGGGAAAAAGCATCTTTTGCACAAATCCCCCAGCCTGCTGGGTGACAATAGACCTGACCCAATTAGGCAGCTGCTGCCTTCTTGAATGCCTCCCCTTACCTCCCCAACGGGGCTATTAATGGACCCTGGCACCTGACTGTCCCAACTACCAGTGCTTTGTAAGCTAAAAATATCCTGGCCCTGATGCTTCTGCAAGCAAGCTGGTAAGGCTAATCCCTAAAGGGACAGACAAAAAAAAAAAAAAAAAAGCCTAGCAGGCTGACAATCGGCCTCAAGCAGGGTCCTATGCATGGACTGCTTACACATGTGCTCCATGATGATCCTGGCTTCACCCAGCCTGTAGATGTGTTTACCTGAGTATCACTGTGCCATGACTAAGATGATCAGGCAAGCTGGCTAAACAATCCCCCCAAACACACGTCTACACAGCTTGGAGGATGAGACACAGGAATGACTGTTTCTAAATAAGCTGACTCACAAGCCTGGGGAACACTCACAACACTGAGTTCCTGCTCCTGAACACAGCACAGCACAGCACACCACACAGCTGAATCACACCTACTCTTACCAAAACAACTGTGCCCCTCTGGAGAGCCACGAGCATTTCCTAGTCACCCAGATGCTCAAAAGGTATGTTGAGGAGGAGAGGTGCTATGCCCTGCAAGAGTGCCTGGGCCACTCTACATCCCCAGAGTCACACTTTCTGTGGCACTGTGAGACCTCAGAGTTGCATTAAGGTTTAAATTTAAAATGTCTTGGTGGCAAGTACAAGGTCCTGAGTTTGATCCCTGGTACCACCAAAAAAATTTTTTTAAATAAAATAAAATGTTCTCCAAAGTCTCGTGTGTTCAGAGATGGAGCTTTTGGAAGGTGACTAGATCACAGACTTTATACTCACCATTAGTGAATTAATCTATGCAAGTTCATAATTCAATGTACTAATGGGAAGTGGGGCTGGTTGGTGGCAGTCACTGGGGTGTGACCTGGAAGGGTGTATGCCCCTCCCCAGCTCCTCTCTTCTCAGCTTCCAAACACCTTGAGTTGAGCAGCTTTGCTTTGCTATGTCCTTTCTATCATGCCATTCCTGCCTCAGACCCAGCCAACTAACCACAGACTGATGCTTCTGAAACTGAGCCAAGGTAAACCTTTCCTCCTTTAAATTGTTGGTGCTGAGAATTTTGTCCCAGTGACAGTAAAATGACTAAGACTGTGTAAATGCATCAAGAATCTTCTCTAATCAGCATCCCATGGGTACCTCATAACAGCTGTTACCAACTATAACAGATATGTTTCAGAGAACAAATGATAAAGCCTGCTGAGAGATTTGGAAAAGTGAGAGAAGTGACTGCTGAATGTGGCAACGTGGAAATGACCTCCACAAGCACAAGAACATCTCCTACAGCAGCAGAGACCTCAGCCCAGGCTGAAATGGACTGAAGAGTGAACAGTTACCCACCGTATCTCCTGTCTTGCTGGTGAGGGAACACCCTGCAACAGCCTCTGTGGAGGGCAAGCTGACACTTTGGAAGTTAGAAATAGCTGGAAACTTGACCTGGGATTCCACTCAAGATTTTTTTTTTTTGAATTTTTTTTATTTTATTTATTATTTTTATTCTTGTTTCAGAACCTTTGTTTATTCACTCATTTTTATGGCGAGCTCAGCCCACCCAAGGGCAGGGCTGGCGCAGCATGTGGTGCCGGGGTCCCTGAAGCCACCCAAGCTTTACCAAGCAGGCGCTTTAGACCACTGAGCCATCCCACCAGGCCCCCACTCAAGATTTTTTGCTGTGGATTCACTCAGCAAATATTTGCTGAGCCCCTTCTCTATCTAAGCCAGTTGCTATTAGATGCTGGTATTGGGGCACGATACTAAGAGAAAACCAACTATATTTTCTCCAATCTTATTTTCTAGTGAACCAACATAAAGGATAAAGACATCACATGCACAAGGTTCTCTACTGTACAGCCTGAAGAAGGCTCAATATATATCCACACCACCCACCAATTTCAAATGATTCCTGTTAAAAGTAAAAAATGAACACCAGGCATAGTAGTGTATACTTGTAACCCCACCTTTAGGAGACTGAGGCAGTAGGACTGCAAGTTCAAGCTCAGCCTGAGCAAGCCAGTGACTTAGCTAGATCCTGCCTCAAAATAATAAGCAGCTCAATAGGAATGGCCTAAATTCAATCCTCGGTACTGAAAAATAAAATAAAATTTAAAAAGATAAAAAAAAGAAGTAATACTCACAGAATAATGAGAAGGTCTTTCTGGTGATAATGAAACCTTAAAGTTAGAAAAAAATTGTTAAGCTTTGACTTCCTAAAATTATACTTTAGGATGGCAAAAACACACTATAAGCAAAGATAAAACAAACTAGACCCCGGTTCCACAAAAAAAAAAAAAAAAGTCCAAGAAATTAAACAACAACAACAAAAACTGGGGATAATGCCACCACACCCACTGCTGTTACCCAGAAGGCCCTACCCAATCTTACCTAGATTGAAGAAGGACCTCCCTGCTTCTCTCAACTCTTATGGAGCCCAAGCAGTGGCTCTGGGAAAGAGCCAAGGTAAACTTTTCCTCCTTTAAATTGTTGGTGGTGAGAATTTTGTCCCAGTGACAGTAAAGTGACTAAGACTGTGTAAAAGAGTTAAAAGAGCAAGAGGTATAGGGAACCCGGCAATCACCTCGGGTACCAAGACAAATGTTAACACCTTCCAACAAAACATATACAAATACATTATTCAGCATGATCAACATTATTCCTAAGAGTCAAACAAAGAAAACAAGCTGGGCTTGATGGCACACACCTGTGACATCTGTGACTCCAGCACTAGAGGTTGAGGCAGGAGGATCCCAAATTTAACCACAACCCACGGCAACTTTGCATCTTAGGTAACCCTACCTCTAAATAAAAAATAAAAAGGACTCAGTATAAAGGCCCTGGGTCCAATTCTCAGAACTGGTATCAGAAAAGAAAACCAAAAACAGAACAGCTTTCTTTTTTTTTTTTTTGTCTTTTTGAGACAGGGTCTCGTTATGCAGTTGAGGCTGGTCCTGAGCTCACTTTTGTAGCCCAGGCTGGTCTCGAACTCGCACCGATCCTCCTGCCTCAGCCTCCCGAGTGCTGGGATTACAGGCGTGAGCCACCACGCCCGGCGAGAACAGCTTTCTTTTACTTTATTTTCTATGGTCTTACAGATTGAACCCAGAGCCTCCTACCTGCTAGGCAAATGGACAAAGATTAAAATAAAAGACTACAGAAACGTTCCCAATTGGTGTATGAGGAGATATGACAACTGCAAAATGATCCAGCAACAGAAAAGGACATGAGTGGAAGAAGCTGGTGACATCCCAATAGTACTGCACCAATGTTAATGTCTTAGCAGTGTGCACAACACTGGCAGAAATGATGCTCACAGCTCATGTTAGGGAAGCTGGCTTAGGGGATCTCTGTATTATGTCTGCAACTTTTCTATAAGCCAAATTATTTCATAGTAAAAAGCAAAACAGCAAAAACAATGATGACTGAATACTGCAGGGGGAGGTAGGAGGATGATGAATGTGCAGGCTTTGAGGGAAGATTAGCAAATAGTTGATCTTTACCAAACGTGAGGCTCCCCACATTCTGTGTCTGTCTGTCTGTATTTAAAACAGGGTGTACAGGGTCTACAGGGTCTCACTATGTAGATCAGACTTGTAGTGATTCTCCTGTTTTCATCCTCCCAAGTGCTGGGATTACAAGGCACACATGCCCGGTCTCAATTGCCATCTCAGTACACCTTAGGGGTAGGGCCAGGATGGCACACCAGGGATTGAGTCCCAGCTTCTACACTTGCCTAAGCAGGTACTTTAGTCTGCTGAGCTATCAGACTGGTCCCCTAACTCAATTCTTTTTTTTTTTTTGTTTTTTTGTCTTCATGAGACAGGGTCTCGCTATGCAGTTCTGGCTGGCCTTGAGCTAACTAACTATTGTAGCCCAGGCTGGTCTCGAACTCACACTGATCCTCCTGTCTCAGCCTCCCAAGTGCTGGGATTACAGGCGTGAGCCACCACACCCAGCTTCTACCTCATTCTTTATACATTTGAAAATCTCCAGCCGGGCGTGGTGGCGCATGCCTGTAATCCCAGCACTCAGGAGGCTGAGGTGGGAGGACCGGTGAGAGTTCGAGACCAGCCTGGGCTACGAAAGTGAGCTCAAGGCCAGACTGAACTGCATAGCGAGACCCTGTCTCAAAAAGACAAAAAAAAAAAAAAAAGAAAAAGAAAATCTCCATAGCAAAGCATTATTCTATTTCATTTTTTGTGGTCCTATAGATTGAACCCAGAGCCTGCTACCAGCTTAGCAAGTGTTCTACCAACTGAGTTACACTACCAGGACCCCATAATAAAGCTTTTTCCAAAAATGATCTTTAAAATTAGTTAAGTCAGATTATCTCATTCTCCCTACCTCAACAGGCTTCTTTACACCATCCTCAGGATGAAAATCCTTTTAAAGAAGGAACATCCTCCTCAACCCTAGATTTTGAGGGGTCCTCTTGCTCTTTCCCTGGTCCTTCCCCTTCTTTCCAGTCCAATGCTTTCCTGCCATTATATGTCTACTGACATGCTATTCAACATTGCCACACAATGAGAGCCTTTCTATTAATCAGTCATAACAACCACAGCTTAACTGCTTCTAACGAGTAGTTGAGGGGTATTATCCCCACTCACACTGCTGTGCAGTCATCTCCACCATCCACATCAGAATTTTTTCATCTTCTCAAATTGAAACTCTAGGAACTGGGGAGACAGCTCTGTGGCACAAGTGCCTGCCTGGCAAGTGCAAGGTCGCAAGTTCGAACCCCAGTCCAGAAAAAAAAAAAAAAAGAGCAACTGTCAAATTGAAACTCTGCATCCATTAAATACTGTCTTCCCATCTTCCCCGCAACTCATGGTCTCCACCATTCTACTTTTCTCTTTATGAATCTGACTGCTCTAGGGACCTCATATAAGAAGACTGCTACAGCATTTGTCCATTTGTTGCTACTTCAGTGAGCAGAATGTCTTCAAAGGCTCATCCATGTTACAGCTTGCATCAGAGATTTTTTTTTTTTTTTTTTTTTTTTTTGTCTTTTTGAGACAGGGTCTCACTGTGCAGTTCAGGCTGGCCTTGAGCTCACTTTTGTAGCCCAGGCTGGTCTCAAACTCACAGCGATCCTCCTGCCTCAGCCTCCCGAGTGCTGGGATTACAGGCGTGCGCCACCACGCCCGGCAACATCAGAGATTTTTTTTTTCTTTTTTCTTTTTTTGTGTGTGTGTGTTTTAGGGAAGAGTCTACAGGGTTTTCAGGATCGCACTACTAGATCGGACTTGTAGTGATCCACCTATTTACAGCCTCCCAAGAGCTGGGATTACAGGGGTGCCCACCAGTCTCACTTGCCATCTCAGCATGTCCTGGGAGTGGGGCCGGCACAGCAGGCCCAGGGATTGAACCCCCGGCCCCTGAGCCTGCTTGCAAGAGCTTTAATCTGCTGAGCTATTTGGTTGGCCCTCAGAGATTCTTCTTTAAAAGCTAAGTAATATTCTATTGGGCAGATAGCTAATTATTTCCTCTATCCATTCACTGTTGACAGACTCTTGGATTATTTCCACCCTTCCCATTCTATTCTGAATAATATTCTATTGTGCAGACTACTGATACTTCCTCTATCCATTTACCTGGTGATGGACTATTGTATCATTTCTACCTTTTGGCTTCTGGAGTAATGCTGCTATGAATATTAAAATGTTAATATCACTAAAGTCTTTGTTTACAAATCTTGAGGGTATATACCCTAAGAGATAATTTTTTAAGTCATATGGTTAAGTACAACTCTTTGAAGAACCATCGAACTCATTCTTCTTAGAATAGGGGCACTATATTGTACATTCCCACTACCAAGGCAACAGAGTTTCAATTTGTCTATATCCTCATCAACACTAACCTTATCCCCTTTTTAAACAACAACAACGAAAAAGTAACAGCCATCCTGTAGGCATAATGGCATATACATGGTTGTAACTGTAGCTCATTGGAGGTTAATGTAAGAGGACTGAAGTTCAAGCCTTGGGCAACTCAGCTACTTATCGAGACTATCACGGAAAAAAAAAAAAAAAAGAACAAATTGGGGCTATAGCTCCATAAAAATGCCCTCAGTTCAAATCCCAGTACTACCAAATAACCAGAAATGAATAAATGCTATCCCAATAGCAATGGAGTGGTATCTCATTTTGGTTAAATGATTTCTATTTTGCTTAGAGTTCAGTATATTTTTACCAATTTACTGGCAATCTTTTTAACTTCTTTGGAGAATTCTATTCAAATCTTTTGTTAATTGTTGGATTGGGAAGTTTTTTGACTTATAAGAGTTCTTTATATATTTGGAATTTTGTTTGTTTTGAGCATGGTCTCACTATGAGTGTGCATAAGAGCATGCAGGTCAAGACAGCTGGCTCCAAGGCAGGGTGGCATGGCAGAGGGAAAAACAGTTCATAGTGGACAAAAGACAGCAAAGTAAGCAAGGGATGATCACAGAACTTTGTGTCTTTTATATTTCATCTAACTACTTAGGACAAGTAGCACTTATGCACCTTAATCCTAGTGTGCCCTTGATCCTAGCATTGCACCACGTATCAATTCTAGCATCACATACTCTAGATCCAGCCACCTCTGGAAAAGCCCCACCATGACCGCATGAGGATTTAGGGGGACATCTAAACACAAGCTGTCACAACAATTATCTGTGTGATGCCTTAAAAGTGAGTCAAAGATACATTCTCTATATATTGCTTCAAACTGTATATGTTTAAATTCTTCAAAACAAGCCGGGCGTGGTGGCGTACGCCTGTAATCCCAGCACTTGGGAGGCGGAGGCAGGAGGATCAGTGCGAGTTCGAGACCAGCCTGGGCTACAAAAGTGAGCTCAAGGCCAGCCTCAACTGCATAGTGAGACCCTGTCTCAAAAAGACAAAATAAATAAATAAATAAATAAATAAATTCTTCAAAACAAAAAAAAAGTAAAACATAAATAAATAAATAAATTCTTCAAAACAAAATTTTTACCTGACATAAAAAAGCACACCTAAATCCCAGCATTCTTGGAGGCTGAGCCCAAGAGGATCTCAAATTTGAGCCTAGCCTTGGCAATATAACAAGACCCTGTCTCCAAAATAAAGGGCTTAGGTTATAGATATAGCTTGGTAAAAACAGCACCAAGTTCAATGCCCAGTACCACCACCATGAAAACACACACACACACACACACACACACACACACACTGAAGCATATATTTATAGCATTCATTTGGAGGATGGGAAAAGTTCCATAGTACTTATCCTCTCAAGTACACAGCTGTTCTGTATCTTAGAAGCCAGGGCAAACTGCTCACAATTTTGACCTGACATACTAGGCTTTCACAAAAGTAGATAAACTTTTATGGGGTTTGTTTGTTTGTTTGTTTTATTTTTATGGCCGGCTCAGCCTGCCCTGAGGGCAGGGCTGGAGCAGCCTGTGGTGCCAGGGATCGAACCACAGTCCCTGCCGCTGCCCAAGCTTTCCTAAGCAGGCACTTTAGACCACTGAGCCATCCTGCCAGGCCCCTGGGGTTTGTTGATAGTCTACAATTTCCCCGTTTTCTTTGAGGAGCTGATGCAAATCAAACAACAAAGTAAAACTCATTTCAAACTACAATGGAACCAGGGAAAGAGCTCTTGAGATCTTAGACTTAGTCCTCCAATGCTCTGTAATGCTGACTTGAGAGACCCCTTATCTTTTCTTATAAATAATAGGTTGCCCCTGGCAAACAAGAAAGGCAATAAAGACGTTTAGGACTGAAGTCATCCTGGTGCTAGCCTTATCTACATACCTGAACTGATCATTCACGCACCTTTGATTTTTTTTTTTTTTTTTGCAGGACCGGGGTTCAAACTCATGACCTTGCACTTGCCAGGCAGGCACTTGTGCTATGGAGCTATCTCTCCAACCCCTCATGCAGCTTTGACTTTAAATGCTTCATCCAGATTCTGAAATTTCAACCCTAATCCAAAAATCCTATGTATACTCAGATTCTCCAGATTTTCATTGATGCAATGACAATGTCAGTCTGCCTGTATACAGGTGAACAAAATCTGATCTTTCCCACAGCCTTAGTCTCTGGCTGTTGCCTCATGCTGCCACTACCTAATACTCTCCTTCATCTGAACTGCCTCTTCCTGACTACTCCCACCAACCTAGCCTTACCCTGGCAGCCTTGCCTCAGGGGTAGGCTTACCCACAGCTTCCCTCTGCTAACCTTCCAACCTAGACATCTCTGAGGTAAAAACACTCATCTAACCAATGACACCCCACCATCTCTTCTACCGCAAATGTCAACCAGCTTCCCAATTTCCCTGCTTGAGATGCAAAAATAAAGACATCCAGGTAACAGATAGTGACTGAAATCTATGAAGCTATGATTCAGAAAGTCAAAAAAAAAAAGAAAAGAAAAAAAAGAAAGTCATTCAGCTAGAGAAGATTAAGATAGAGCATTTAGGGAACACACTTATAATTCTAGCTCCCCAGGAGGCTAACACAGGAACACTGCAAAGTCAAGCTCAGTCTAGATAACTTAGTGATTTAGGAAAACCCTGTCTCAATATTTAAAAATTGCCTAATGTGGTGGTGTACATCTGCAATCTCAGCAACTGAGAGGCTGAAGCAGGAGGATCACCATAAATTCTAGACCAGCCTAGGCTACATGGTGAGCTCAAGGCTAGCCTAAACTGCAACATGAAACCCTGTCTTTATATATATATATAAATAAATAAATGAAATATGGGTTTTTGTCTTTTTTTTTTTTCTTTTTTGGTACTGAGAATTGAACTCAGGCCCTCATACTTGCCGGGCAGGTGCTGTGCTACTGAGCTAAATCCCCAGCCCATAAATAAAATTTTAAAAGGGCTAGGGATGGGGCCCAGCAGGATGGCTCAGTGGTCTAAAGCACCTGCTTAGGAAAGCTTAGGCGGCTGCAGGGACCGCAGTTTGATCCCCGGCACCACATGTTGTGCCAGCCCTGCCCCTAGGGCAGGCTGAGCCGTCCATAAAAATAAATAAAAAAACAAACAAAAGTTCTGAAACAAGAATAAATAAATAAATAAGAATTATAAGAAAAAAAATAAATTAAAAAAAATAAAAGGGCTAGGGATACAACTTAATCCACAGGTCCTGGGATCAATCTCCAGTACCAAGGGTGGAAGAGTAGTTAGGAATACAAAATCAGGGGAACCGTCTGCAGTCAAAAAAAGGTTCACTGGCCCAGTAACCACAGGACAGAAAAACAGGCAACAGGTAAAACAAGGACATTGCTTGGTTTGACAACTATTATCAACCTTCACAGTATCTTCTTTTCTCTGTTGTTTTTTCAGGCTTTCTCTTTTTAGTAGTTTCAAGAATCTAGGTGACCTAGGACTAAGATACTTGATCCTTCTCACAGACAATAACTGAAGTTTTAGGAATAATCTGTTAAATTTTAGCAGGTGCATGGTACTGTTTTCTAATCTTGCCTTTACTATATTGAGCACCTGGTATGTTTTCTGTCTTTTTATTATCATTATTGCCTTTTCTTTCATATTCTGCATAAATAAGGAGGATGTTAACTCTAAAAGATTAGAGCTTATTTGCAAACTTTTATTTTTGAGACTTGTTCTCATTACGTTGCCCAGTCTAACTATCAAATCACAATCTGCCTTTCTCAGCCTGCAGGGTAGCTGGGATTACAGGCACATGCCACCATTCCCAGTTTCCATACACCACTTTTAAATCATAGCCCTTCTCAGTTTACAAATCCTTTTACATCTATTTTCTCATCCAACCATCGTTCATATTAAAAAGGTATGAACCTCCTTATAGTGTTCCACTGGAGCTGGGCTTTAGCTCAGGGCTTGAGTGTTTGGCCTACCATGCTCAAGACCCTAGGTTCCCCAATACAAAAAAAAAAAAAAAAATCTGAATTAAATTCAGCACAGTGGGAAACACCTGAAATCTCAGCTATAGCAAAGTCTGAGGCAGGAGGGCTCAAATTCAAAGCCAGCCTGAGTAACTAATGGAGACTATCTCAAAGTTTTAGAAAAGACTAGGGTTTCTAGGTTCAAACCCAGTACTGAAATTAAAAACAAACAAAACCCTCACTGACCTACAGAAGATTTGAGGGCCTAAGTAGATATGGAAAATTAAGTCCTTTAAAATTTACTACTTTATTACTTTGTAAACAGATTCCCTGCAACAAAAGAAGCACTCTTGAAAAAGGTCATGAACTGGGACTGTCCTCCTTACTCAGATTGTATTTCCTGTTGCACTTCCCCTTACCAGAAGAGCAGTATAATAAACTTGCAAACTAAGGTAAGCTAGTGGTTTTTCACAAATGAACAAAAAACTCTAAAATTTTCAGGGGAGCTTAAAGTAGCAGATAATGTACTGCAGTTATGATAAGACACAGCACTGCTCTACCTCCAGGAGATGCATGGCTCCTTATTACACTTGCCCATGCCCCATCAAGCCTGCAACCTTCATGCAGTTTAGTAAGTCCTTCTCTAAGGTACCCAGAAACTACCTTCTGAATGTTCCATTCTTTATTCACTTGCCCCTGAACTAAAAGCACATTCAGCTTCTCACATCCTCAGAACCTGTACTGTCCCAGGGCCACTACCTGGTATCAAGCCCATCATGTCACCCATTATGGGCTTTTGAGACTGAGGCATCTGCACTTGCTGACTCCCCATACCTCTCTTATAAACCTGACTTTCCTCCTCCAAAATGTACTTGCTTTCAATCATTACAGTGTTATGAAATTTGAATTTGGATAACCTTTCCAGAGATGATCTCACTGTCCTACAAACAAGTCAGCAATTTGGAAACCTGAAACATCATGCTAGAAATGGAATCATTTACCGTTCATTGTTTATAAGACAAATGAACCTTCAGTACATCTGGCAATGGAGAATGGCCACAGATATATGCTGATCATGAAAAGTCCTCTCCGAAGCAGTGAGAACTAGTAGCAGCCACAAAGCTAAAGAAGGGCATTCAGGTGGAATTAACAGCTTGTGTGAATGTCTGGGATTGGAAGGGGCTTGGTGTTGAACACTGAGTAATTGGCAAATTCTGACGAAGTGCACTAAGCAAGGTGGGCCAGGTGAGAGATAAGTGTGAGCCAGATGTTCAAGGCAGAAACATGTTAACTGCATTCTGTGTGCCAGGGGAGCCATTTTGTTTTGTTGCAAGAATAATGTGACCTGATTTATGTGCTTGAAAGATTTCTCTAACTGCTCAGAGCAGAAGAAATGGAGGGTATCGCAAAGTGTTCAAGTGAATGATTAGAGAGGTGCCAGCAAATGGAGAGTAGACATATGGGAAAGGTGTGGGATTTTTTTTTTTTTTTTTTTTTTTTTTTAGATAGAGAGTCTTGCTACGTTGCTTAGGCTAGCCTTGTACATGTCATCTTCAGCTTCAGCCTCTCAAGGACTGGGATTACAAGATGCTGAGCTAACAGGTGACATGCATCTAAAATAGAGCTTTTAAAAATAATTTTTGGTGTAGCATGTAGTACACTGTCTCTTATAGTCCCTCTTGTGATATTATGGTGACTACAAATTATGTGATTCTAGATTCAAGATTACAAAGAGGTCAGTCAATATAGCCGGGCGTGGTGGTGCAGGCCTGTAATCCCAGCACTCAGGAGGCTGAGGCAGGAGGATCAGCGGGAGTTCGAGACCAGCCTGAGCTACAAAAGTGAGCTCAAGGTCAGCCTGAACTGCATAGTGAGACCCTGTCTCAAAAAGACAAAAAAAAAAGATGAGTATAGTTTCCAAATATTTTTCTTTTGCCTCCAAAGTTTGAAAATCAGAGTTAATTTGATACCTCAAAATCAAGATGTTTCATTTCTCTTGGAGAGCACTAGATCTGGCAATGTTGGCTTTTGTTTCCACAGGATGAAAGTGGAAAGAGCATAGGTTTGTAGTTTACTGAAACCTCCATATCCAGCACCTTTTACTCATTTACACCACCTGCTGCAAAGATATTGAATTTGCCAATCCTCTAGCCCAGTACTATTTAAGGATGCCACAAGCCCTTGCTCACATAAAAGCATCTCAATTTAAACCTTGAGCACCGGTTGTGGTGGCGCATGCCTGTAATCCCAGCACTAGGGAGGCTGAGGCAGGAGGATCGATGGGAGATGGGAGTTCGAGACCAGCCTGGGCTACAAAAGTGAGCTCAAGGCCAGCCTGAACTGCATAGTGAGACCCTGTCTCAAAAAGACAAAAATAAATAAATAAATAAACCTTGAAATACACAAATTCACTTCAAATCACTATAACAATATGTGATCAATAGATGGCTTTAAGTTTCATGTGGTCTACCAGGGACTAAAAACCTGCAGGCAGGCAGACAAAACAGACACTCTCACACACACACACACACACACACACACACACACACACACACACACACACACACACA
>PVJA010017029.1:0-42467 GCA_004027025.1 Myocastor coypus | reverse complement strand
CATCACAAGCTTCACTGGTGGCACACTGCAATTGCAAAACCTTTGATTGTATATGTATCTGCTTCCTCTTAGTCCAAAGAGAAGTATATTCTTTCCTGTTTTTTTTCTTTCTTTCTTTCTTTTTTCTATGCAACATTAATAGGGAGGTGGGTCATGCCCACACACTGCACTCTATAGAATGATTGTGAGGACAATATGCGATATGTCAACTTTCAAAGAAAAAAAGGGGGAAAAGAAAAAAAAAAGTAATGTGGATTTAGAAAGGTTAATGTTTAGTTGTTTGATCAATCTTATATACCTATATGTATTAATCTAAACTGATCCGATGATGAAAATATGTAATATAACCATTGTTAAATTCAAACAATAAAAGAATTGAAAAAAAAAAAAAAGAAAAGAAAATAGGTTGATCTTATATCTGAAGATATAGGAAACTTAATTACTACAGAATGCTGCAAAGGTTGGTTATCACAGTTTGTCTTTATCTCAATTTCATGTTTGCTTCTATAGTTCTTTTACTTTACTATGTCAATTTTGGAACTAGCTTGCCAGTTGCTGCAAAAGTGCCTTGTGGGATTCTGATTGAGAGTGCCCTGGAGTTCCCCACCAGTCTGGGAAAACTGGCATTCCAACAACACCGAGTCACCAGGCCACAAGTGCAGCACATTTCTCTGCTTAATTAAACCTCCCTTAATTTATCTTGAAATTGTGTGGTTCTGTTCTATAAATTTTCTAAGATTTATATTACAGTATTTAATAACTTTTGTTGCTATTACAAAAGGTGTTATTTTAATTTCAATTTCCAGTGATTCTTTGCTAATTGAAACATAGTTTTGTATCCTGAGAACATGTTTTTAGTAGCTTTTCTTGGTACTTTCTTAGATTTTTTTCAAAGAAGATAACTCTTCCAGTGGTGACTTGACCAGTTTCTATGTAGAAGTTGTGTCTACAAAGAGTTCTATGCCTTTCTTACTACCCATGTGCCTCCTAGTACCTTCTCTTGCTTTTTGCAGAATGTCAGGAACTCCTAAGTTTAATAGAGGTCCTGAGGATGGATATGGCTGTATTGTTTCTGACCTTAGTGGAACCATAGGTGTAGTGTTGGCATTGGGTGTCCACAGATTCTCTTTATAAGGTGAAAAAAGTGTACTTTAATTCCTAATCATAACGTTGCTTATATTACAAATAAAAATTGAAGTTCAGCAAATACCTTCTCTACATCTATTGAAATGATCATAACTTCTTCCTCCTTTCATATGTTTTTATGATAAATTTCACTGTTTCACTTTTGAGCCAACTTTGCACTTTTTGAAATGAGCATCTATTGGTCATGATGCAGTGTCATTTTAATCTAAGATCTATTTTACACATCTATGTTTATGAAAGATACTTCCCATACTGTTCTTTTTATTGGACTATTGTGCGGTGAATTGATATATTTTTATTCATTATTGAAGATGTTAAAATTCATGACTCAACATAAAAAGTAAAAAATGGGTTGGAGATATACTCAGTGCAAAGGCCCTAGGCTCAGTGCCCAATGCCACAAAAAAGCAAGCACTCTGTGAGCTGAAAGCACTCTCATTATACCACTGACAGTGTTGGTACCACCCATTTATGACATGAAAATTAATGTTCTACAAATATTATGTTAGTATCTATACAGTGAAACATGGCAAAGCAAATTATTTTAAAGCTATCTTTATGTCAAGGCAAATTCCATGCTGAAAACTAATTTGTATATATTAACTTTTTAATCAAAAGAAAGTTCTGAGTATATATATATACATATATATATATATATGTGTGTGTATATATATGTGTGTATATATGTGTGTGTGTGTGTGTGTGTGTGTGTTTAGTTTTTTTGTTTTTACAGAACCAGGGATCGAACTCAGGCCCTTAAGCTTGCCAGGCAAGCACTTACTCTACTGTTCTACTGAACTATCTTTCCAGTCCTATGAATTTATGTGCTTGTAGTATAAAAGCTCTGCATTTCAGTTTTAAAATACCAATGGACATGGTCGTCAAATTGATTGGTGGCGATTACCAAACTTACTCTGCTTTGGGTTCAAAGATATAGATACATATTTTTGTATATGTGCATATACATACTTGTGCACTGTGTGCATACTTGCATGTGTGTGAGGTGTGAGTGTGTGAGAGAGATAAAGAGAAAGACAAAAACAGGGAGAGAGAGAAAGAGACAGACAAACACAGAGAGAGACAGAGGCAGATAGATAGACAGGCAGGCAGGCAGGCAGACAGACAGACAGACAGAGCCAACCTGTCGTTCGGGTTTATGTAAACTATTGCCACACTGATGCACCTACCGGAAAGCTAAGTCAGGGACAGGGCCCTACCTGTGGCTCCAGGGCTCCAACAGCACCCCCGAGCATGGGGTCTTCCTTCCCTATGAGAGTTCTTAACACCTGCACAACAGCCCCTGACCTTGCTGGCGGGAGGCCTCGCTGGCAGGAGACCCCTGAGCACCGTGCTGAGCTGTGCTGTAGTCCCAGAGTGTGAGCGGGGCTCAGCTCTGCTCTCCCACGCATAGCCCTTCCCTGATAAACTAATGCACTGTGTTTGGGTTTAGGTTTCCTCAGGAGCTCAACATGGGGAAGATAAGTGCTGAAATCATGTGGACGCTCTTTGCTCTCGATATGAAGTACGCCTTGGAAGGTAAGGACAAACTTTTATACTCACCACAATACACACTTCAGGTAAATCACACTTTTCCATTCTTGGCTAAAGAGCGTATAAAGAATATGTGAAAACATCACTGTGAGCACTTTAGGTTTTCTTGTTTGTTCGCACTGCTGGTGATTGAGCAGGACCTTTGCACTGAGCTACAGCCCAGCCTGGTTCCATTTCCTACCTGCAGACATTGTCTAAGTTGTCCACGCTGGGCCTGCAGTCCTGTGGTCCTCCTGCCTCAGCCTCCAGATTGTTGGGCCTACAGGTATACATGCACCACCATGCCCATGTGATCTGCTTCGTTGTGAAACTTACTCCACGTATCAGAAAGATACAGGTGGTTAGAAGTGCTCAGGGTAGGGCCGGCCTGATAACTCAGTGGACTAAAGCACCTGTTTAGGCAAAACTCAGGGGCTGGGGTTCGATCCCCAGCATGCTGTGCTGGCCTTGCCTGCAGAGCACACTGAGACTGCGATTGAGACTGGGTGTGGTGGCCCACACCTATAATCCCAATACTTGGGAGGCTGAAAATAGGAAAATCAGAGGTCCGATCTACATAGTGAGACCCTGCAGACCCTGTCCTAACATATGGCAAAAAAAGAAAGTGCTGAGGGCAGGCACACTTCCTGGGCTAGGTACTTAAGTGGTGCTATGCAGAGGCAGGGTGTTCTCCACCCTCCACCTGTGAAGGGGATCGTACCATGCGGGGTGGTGGCCAATGTCCATCCATGTGCGCTTGGAATCAGGCCCACACGTACATGAAGGCCGTGGTGAGCCTCTCAGCCCACAGCAGGAGCCAGGGCCCCTGGGGCACAGGACACTGGTGCCTGGCAGTGTCGGGGCTCCAGACCATGGAAGCTTAGGGAAGCTTCAGGCCAGGCCTTGGAGGGGCCCAGGGAAGGCTTTCAGTGACTGGGGAGCAGCGTGGGCTGAGGTCACAGTTCACACTTCCTCTTCAAGTCCCCTGGGCTCTACACAGAAAATCTCACTACTCCACAGGCCTGCAGCTGGAGTGGTGAATGTGTGCTCACTCCCTGCTCTGTTCTCTCTTCCGCAACTTGGTGTTGAGCTTTCCTGAGATGGTGTGTGGCCCCAAACCCAAAGCTCTGCAAACGCAGGGGACACTATGATCCCAGGAGAGGAACGAGCCCCTATTCCCCATTGGTGGCCTTCAGGACCCTTTCAGCCTCTGTCTCCCAACACCCGTCTTCCATCTAGTAAACCACCAGGAGCACATCTTCCTCTCACCTGGCAGAAGTGACACTAACCAGGGAGACATGGCTCCAGGAGCCTTGAGCCACCTCCTCTGCACACACCAAGCTGCTCAGAGCCTGCCTCCCCCTTTGGACTGGCGCAGGTCAGCTAGTCTGTGCGGACTGCTGATCTGAAAGCCCAGTGCAGCGATCCCATAGCTGGGCCACATGGTTCACTGTGTGATACAAGCCTCTGTGCTGCCATGTCAGCGCAGGGCGAGATCAGGGCACAGAGCAGGGCCCAGAGGACGGTGACCAGGGTGTTGCCATGTGGCCACCTTCCTTCCGGAGCTGGCTGCTACAGCAAGGGAACCTAATTAAAAATGAAATGTTTTCCTGAAGTCAGCTGAGCCTGCATGAGCCAGCTTATTTTGTTTTCATGTTTGTGTTTTGCTTTTTGGAGACAGAGCAGGCTCACATTCACAGAAAACCTCCTTCCTCAGCCCTCGAGGTGCTGGGATTGTGGGCATACACCCCTATATCCAACTTCTTTGCAAGTCATCACCTTACATATTTTATAAACGGGAGTCAATGTGATCCCCTTGGAGGTAAAATGTGTTGATGTGGTGATAAACTGCCTTGTATATTTCAGAAACAATGTGCTTTGTGAGAGATGGGAGCCTATGAAGGTGACTCCCGGGCCGGGGAAATGTCTCATGTATGCTGAAACAGAACTGGACTGATAGAATTCTGACACATTTATTCTAAGGGTTCCTGAAGTCTGCCCTGCTGGGTATGGATGTGAGTCTTGCAGTAGCTTGGACCAAATCTTGAGCACACATCCTGCTGCTCCTTGTTCACTCATTAGTTATGATTTGGGGCCATTTATTATATGTCTGACCTTAATTTCCTCCCTTGCAAGCTAGAGACAGAAGTTCCTATCTTAGGAAGTTGTAAAGACACAGCACCAGGAAGAGGACCATTGCCTTGGACATAATAAGCACTTAGCAACTTGAGACCTTGTGACAATAGCAAGCATACAATTTTTCATAAACAAGAACTCAGGAACAATTTGTAACACTTTCAGATGTCCCCACAGTGGAGAACCTCAGCACATATGCTGCAATAAACACCACTGAAAGCTCCACAGGCTTGCTGTCCCTAGTCTAGGTGTGTCTAAGTGGGGGAACGTTTCATCAGTGATCTGCAGCCCTACAGGCCTGTGTCTGTTGTCATCCCATGAACGTGGCTTCCTGGCCTTCTTAAGTCTGGACACGTCCTGCTCAGACTCACAGTGATCATTTTGTCTCAGTCTCACCAGTGTCGGGATTCAAGGTGTGCCCCACTATGCCTGATTCAGCAGCCAGCAAAGCATGAGGTCCCAGGGATCAAACCCACACAACCTTGCGCTTTCCAGGCAGATGCTTATGCCACCACACCGTTTCCCAGCTGGAATGCATGTTAGAGCGCATCATCCATCACACTGTAAGATTGCACCAGCCACTCAGTGCAGAAGGCAAGCCCTAGCTTTACCAGTCGTATTCTGTGGATCTCTTCAGATACACTGAAGTGGGGATTTGTATAAAACTTGACAGTGGCTTTCACCATGGCTTTCAGCATGCTTTCTATGTTGTGCAGATGACAGTTGTTTTCATCTTTGGCAGGATAGGTGGTTTCACTTAGTGATGCTTGCAATTGCGTGAGAGGAGTTCTGTGATTGGAAGAATGGGGTTGACCATGCTTCAGCCACACCCAGCACATGTCATTGCTCAGTGGAGGGTGCACACATACAGCCCTGCAGTGCGCTGTGAGCAGGCACCAGCTGCATGACATGTTTTCATCTAGAGAACAGAATTGCACACAGCTGAAAGTTTCTACTTCCCCACTGTTCCAGGTCAAAGCACATCATTCATCAGTTTAAATGTCTGAATGTGTGGGTGGTGGCAGAGGGAAGCCCAGCTGCTCCGAGCGCCTTTCGCTTACCCAACCTTTGAGCACTAGCCCTTAGCCAGCACCTCTCTGATATACAGCAATACATTTTACCCTAGCAAACAAAGCACCAACCATGTGGCACAACTCCGAAGAAAGAGCCAAATTCTGGTCCTCAAACAAATCTCATTGGCTGTTACTGAAAGTCAGCTGGGAGGCTATGAACTCCAAATCCATTCCTTAAATCCCCAGCATCATTTGAGGAGGAAACATAAGCCAGAGAGAGGGGTGTGGAGAGTCCACTGGATGCAGTGTTTCACCCCATTTTCTCTGTCCACAGTCCAGAAAACCTGCTCCATCTGCCTCTCCCATCAGGGATACACTCAGCTTCTCAGTTTGGGGCACTAGGGGTACCTGGGACACCCCAGCCAGGAGGGGCAGGTGCAGGGGCCACACAGGGATCAATACACACACAGTGACGTGGGAGTTAGGCTGCGGTTCGTTAGCCTGAGTTTGCAAGTGCAGGACAGCCTGCCCCTCTGTCCTGACTTGAAGGGTTGTCACAGAGTCACCCACCCACCCCACCAGGACCCACAGGCCCTCTCCCACCAGAGGATTAGGTGTCATACTTCCTCTTCCCCAACCATTGCCCCTCATGATTAACTTACAGCTCCATGTTCTGTATTTTGGGTGGGCAAGGAGGGTTAGACATGTGATTAACCTATAAACATGCTGATCAAATATTCCACTTCTAAATAATAGTAAAGAAAAGCAGACATGCAGGGGTGCTTGCAGTGCCAGCATTCTTCTTGACCTTCACCCAGCTACCAACTCACTGAGCATCTGCTTCCGGAAAAGATCATCAAAATGTTCTGGCCTAAGTGATGTGCTGCATCCCTGCGATAAATGTTAGGGTGTATAATGAACCCCCCTACTCTGGCTCCAACCCAGAAAGTAATTCAACAGAAAAAACAGGGCTGGGCAGGCTTCTCAGCTTGGACCGCAGTCCTGCAAGCAAATCTGTAGCTTGTGTGTACTGCCCCAACACAGGGGCTGAGGCCTGCTTCTCCATGACAGTGCACTCAGAGGTCCCAGGAAGGCATGCCAGATGCCTGGTGGGCCATGTGTCAGCTCCAGATTCTTGCCAGGTACAGTTAGGACATCCTGAGTTGGACTCTCAAGAAGTTGCAGTTCGGATGGGAGCATTGCTGTGGCACGTGGTCCAGTCCTCTGTGCTGTAGAGACACCAGGCTTCCTGTGTTGGAGTGGCCCACATTCAGCATCCTCCTGAGCAAGGCCTGTCTCTGGCTGCTGCACTGAACTTCATCTTTCTGTCACCTGCAAAGCCTCAGGAGACCACAGGCAGGAGGCCAGGAGGTGGGCAGGGCCTCCCATAGGCAGGAGGGTCTCCATCCCTCAAGGGGAGGTCCCTGCACAGTGCCACTTGGTCACACTCTGCCCCAGGCTTGCCCTGCTCTCAGCCACCAGCACCAAGCCCCCATCACCTTGTAGTGCTGGTGCCCCAGGAGGCCTCGGTGCTCTTCACACAGCTACTCCGTCACGCAGCCACTGTCCTGTGCCAGGCCATAGAGCAAGCATGTGAGAGATGGGTGAGGCAGGCAGGCAACACACCTGGGTCCCTGGGCTGCACGGTGTGTGGACCCCTTGAGTCATGGCTATCTGCCATGCCGGCCTCTTTAAGATAACATTGGCAGGGGCTGTGCAGGACAGCATGGTGCCTGCTGTGTGAAGTAGGAACAGAACCCCAGTCACCCAGAGAAAGCCCACGTTCACCCTCCACCTCTCTCCCAGCTTGTGCTCCCACTGTGCCAAAGGGTGGGTGGGCACTGCCTACCTGGTGCTCTAGGGAGCCTGGGAGGCAGACGCAGTCATGCCCCTTTTCTGGTTGAGGAGACTGAGGTGGAAAGGTTCTTCTCCCAAAGCCACTCCACAATGACTGGAATAGCCGAGACCAAGAGGCTCCAGCACGTGCCCCATGCCCCGCAGCACCCTCACTATGGAGTGTACACAGGTGGCCTGGTCCTTCAGGAGTAACCCCCAGAGCCTGCACTGGCACCCCCAGGCCAGAGTGTTCGGGGGCCCAGCGGCCCACTTATGGCTGCCCTGGGACCCTCTCAGTGGTAGAGCCTTTGTCGAGCAGAGCAGCTTCCTTGGCATAGCACGTCCACACAGCTGGGAATCAGAAAAAAGCAGGTTCTCAGGCCCTCCTGGGCCTACCACAGCAAGACTCCAAGAGCAGAGCCCACCCTTCCTGTCAGCAAATCCTCTAGGTGAGGCAGATACTCTCTCTATGTCCAGAAATGCACTCTGGAAGGCGGCTGGTAGAGCAAGGGCAGAGTGGTGTCTGGTCCCGTGTTGAAGGCAGAACTCTGCAGATGGAAATGAGCTTCCTTCATAAAAGTGACCTCTGGAGACAGCCGGCCCCTGCCGTTGGGGCGACTTGTTCTCACCCTGTGTTGCCCGCTCAGGGTGCTCCCTGGCATGCTGGGTCTCCCTGGACCGCACATGAGCAGGAAGTCTACAAACACGCACTTCATTCTAAGATGCAGCCAGGTATGTGGGGCAACCTGCCACCCTGCGTGTCAGGCCAGCATCCTGCCCTGCCCTCCCTGACCACCAACCACACTGCTCTGCCCCCTCCTCCTGGGGCTTAGTATGGAATGATACACTCTGGCCTAGCTATGTGTGTAATAGTAATAGTGTAATAGCATTCATGGAGTTGGTTTCCCTTGGTGTTTAGAGCACTGTCTTAAATGTTTTGATCACATTGCAAAATATTCACTTTTATAGAGGTGTGATCTATCATATACGGATCGCATGAAATCAAGGCCAACACTAGGGAGTATGGATAAGGAAACGTCCAGATAAGGTATGGGAGAGCTGGAGCGTGGTCGCTCTGTGAGTCACATGGGAGCTGAGGGTACGCACAGCACTCAGGCTAGTCCTGACACTGCACACCCACATCAGGGTCACCGATAGGCTGAATCTGCCAGTTTAAAAACTGCTCTCAAAGATAAGATGCAGTCAGAAATCCCTCATCCCATGTAGAGCTGAGCACTCAGCCTTATTCCAAAACTCACACTGAATAGGAATTGAAGCATCATGGTCCTGCCCTGTCTCCCGACAATGAATGTAAGTATTACATATTGTAAGCAGGTACTCATAAAAATAGAAACTAAAAAAAGTAGCATAAACTTAAGTCTTATAAAAGTTATACTATATCCATATATATTCATAAATCTGTCAGTATACACAGAGAATGTAGATAACTTCCTAAACAGTATTTGAGAATATGCCACAATTTATGGCCTGTTTTCTGTATACTTGCGTCTTTTAAGTATACGTATAATGAAATTTATAGGCATAATTTTTCATCTTAAGACTCACTGAGGCGCTCCTGATTGGCTGAGGGGGACAGCACAGTGGGAGCACACTTCTCTACCAGGTATGAAGCTCTCAGCCCATCTCCTTACTACATGAAATTTTTCTATTTTTTATCATTTTTAATAAGAAATAACAATAAGATAGTTTCACAACACGTTAGTAGTACATTCGCAATAGTTGACACACTGCAGTGTTACACAGAGCATAGGGTGTAGACATGAAGAATTTTCTTAGCGATATTAGTAAGGAAAGAGAAAAGCAAGAAAAAATGAAAAAGATAGAAAGAAAGAAAAAGAAAAAAGTTCTTCTCATTGAGCTGAAAGGAAGTAGCTATATACACAGTCCAATGTTCCTTATTTGCATTGGGTTATCAGTGAAACTGGTGGTGTTGGAGGTTGTTGATTTAAGCTGACTCACAATCAACACCCCCTTTTTTTGTTGTTACACCTCTGAAAGACCAGAATGACAGGTATCCCCAGCATGAAAAATCTTTTAAAGGTTCTTAGGAACAATATCTGATTCATCCTGTGTACATAAGTGCATGGATTTGTTCCTGCTATGCTTCTTTTCTTTTCTGCTTCCAGTCACTTAGTTATTTAATCCTTAAGTTTTTTATTGCCATTCAGCTATGTTATACCCTTCCATTTTTATTTCTTCTTTAGAGTTTTTACACTAGGGAGACTGTACGATATTTACACATGTAGGTCTGGTTTACTTCACTTATGAATATATGTTCAATGTACATCCATTTTTATATGAAGTCTTCCAGTTTATCATTCTTTATAGCTGAGTGATATTCCATTTTATGAAAATACCACATCTTTTCAACCATTTCTTCAAATGATGGGCATTTTGATTGTTTCCAAGATTTGGCTATTACAAATTGGGCTGCTATGAATATAGATGCACAGATATCACTATGGTATGATGTTTTCAGTTCTTCTGGGAAAATTCCCAGTAGGGGGATAGCTGGATTGAACAGAACTTCCAATTCTAGTTTTTTAAGGATCCTCCACACAGCTTTCCATAGTGGTTGTACCAATCTACATTCCCACCAGCAGTGGAGAAGGGTTCCTTTTTCCCCACAGCCTCCCAACATTTGTTGTTGCTTGATTTCTTTATGATAGCCATTCTTTCTGGGGTGAGATGGTATCTTAAGTGTTGTTTTAATTTGCATTTCACAAATGGCTAGCGATGTGGAGCATTTCTTCATGTACTTGCATGTACTCCTTGAATTTCTTTCTCTGAGAAGTGTGTGTTCATTTCAGATGCCCATTTCTGGATTGGATCTTTGAATTTTGGGACCCTAATGGTTTTTAGTTCTTTGTAAGTTCTAGATAGAAGTCTGAATATTAGTTAAAATCTTTTAGAAATTTGTGGGTTGTCTTTTCACTCCTTCGATAATTTATTTGGACATGCAGAAACTTCTTAGGTGGAGGAGGTCCCATTTGTTGATGCTTTCAAGTGTTAAACATGCATTTTGATTTCTCTCCATGAACTTTTTGCCTACTCCTATGTCTTCAATATTTCCTCTCACTTTCTCTTCCAGGAGATTTAATATTTCTCTTTTAATATTTAGATCTTTAATCAATT
This sequence comes from Myocastor coypus, assembly GCA_004027025.1. Lineage (NCBI taxonomy): Eukaryota > Metazoa > Chordata > Mammalia > Rodentia > Myocastoridae > Myocastor > Myocastor coypus. The sequence goes on along the minus strand of PVJA010017029.1, from coordinate 31,650 downwards.
TTGTCTTTCGCGCATTGTGTTAGACTTTGGTCAAGTTTAGTTTTTGCCATGTAAAGGTCCAGCTTTTCAAGCACCATTTGTTAAAGAAGCTATCTCTCTTCCAGTAAGCATGTTTGGCCCCTTTGTCAAAAATAAGATGGCTGAGTGTGTTTGTATTTGCCTCTGCAACTTCTAACCTATTCCACTGATCCTCAAGTCTATTCTTTTGCCAATACCATGCTGATTTTATTACTGTAGCTTTGTAGTATAACTTTAGGCAAGGAATTGTAATGCCTCCTGCCCTACATTTGTTGCCCAGAATTGTCTTTGCAATTCTAGGTCTTTTTTGGTTCCAAATAAGTTTTAGGAATGATTTCTCCAGGTCTGTGAGGTATGTTGATGGTGTTTGGATAGGAATTACATTGAATCTGTATAACAATTTAGGAAGTATGGCCATCTTCACAATGTTTGTTCTTCCTATCCAGGAGCAGGGAATATCTTTCTATTTTCTCAGGTCCTCTAGGATCTCTCTTTTCAGAGTACTATAGTTTTCATTTTCTTCGGTGCTATTTTAAAAGATACTGTTTCTCTAATTTCTCTCTTGGTATGATTGTAATCTGTGTAGAGGAATGCTATTGATTTTTGTGTGTTGACTTTATAACCTGCTATGCTACTGAATTTGTGTATTAGTTCTTGTAGCTTCTTGGTGGAGTTTTTGGGTTCTTCCAAATAGATTATCATGTCATCTTCAAATCGTGATAGTTTTCCTTCTTTTCTCCCTATTCTCATGTCTTTTACTTCTCTTTCTTGTCTAATGGCCGTAGCCAATGATTCCAGAACTATATTGAATAGGAGTGGTGATAGGGGTCATCCTTGTCTTGTACCAGATTTGAGAGTAAAGCACTTCAGTTTTTCCCCATTTAGAATTATGCCAGCTGTTGGATTGTCATAGATGGCTTTTATCAGGTTGAGGTAAAGGCCCTCTATTCCAATTTTCTGTAGGATTTTGAACATGAATAAGTGTTGGACTTTGTCAAAGGCTTTTTCAGCATCAATTGAGACAATTAATGTGATTTTTGGTTTTGGCTCTATTGATATAGTGTATTGCATTTATAGATTTGCGTATGTTGAATCATCCTTCCATTCCTTGGATGAATCCTACCTGGTCATGGTGTATAATCTTCTTGATGACTTGTTTCATTCTATTGGAGAGTATTTTATTGAGGATTTTTGCATCTATGTTCATGAGAGAAATTAGTCTATAGTTTTATTTTCTAGTTATGTCTCTTTCTGGTTTTGGTATCAGTGTAATGCTTGCCTGTAGGAATGATTTTGGAAGGATTGCTTCCTTTTTTATTTCATTGAAGAATTTGAGGAGTGTTGGGATTATATCTTCTATAAACGTCTTGCATAATTCAGCGGTGAATCCATCAGGTCCTGGACTTTTCTTTGTCGGTAGGCTTTTTATTACATTTTGCATTTCATTGACTGTTACTGGGTTATTGAGAATACTTATGTCTTCTTGAGTCAGTTTGTGTAATTTGTACTTTTCTAGGAATCTGTACATTTCATCTGTGTCTTCAATTGTATGAGAGTAAAGCTTCTCAAAGTAGCTATTTATGATCCTCTGAGTCGCTGCTGGGTCTGCAGTAATTTCAGCCTTTTCATTCCTTATTGCTTGAATTTGAGTCCTTTCTTTCCTCTTTTTGATGAGGTTAGCTATGGGCTTATCAATTTTATTTAATCTTTCAAAGAACCATCTTTTTGCTTCATTGATTCTTTGTATTGTTTTCCTTGTCTCAATTGAATTAATTTCTGCTTAATCTTTATAATTTCCTCCTGTCTTTGGGCTTTGGATTTCATTTGCTCTTCCATTTCTAGTTGGCTGAGGTGCTCCATGAGAGTATTTATGTGCTCCCATTCTGTTTTCTTAATGTGTGAGTTCAGAGCTATAAATTTCCCTCTAAGAACTGCTTTCATTGCATCCCATAAATTCCAGCAGGTTGTGTTTGAGTTTTCATTGAATTGTAGATATTGTTTAATTTCTTATTTAATTTCATTTGTAACCCACTGGTTACTGAGAAGAGTGTTGTTTAATTTCCATGTGTTTCTGGAATTTTTGTAGTTTCTTTCGTCATTTATTTCCACTTTCATTGCACTGTGGTCAGATAATATACATGGGATAATTTCTGTTTTCTTGCATATACTTAAGCATGAACTATGTACTAATATGTGGGCTATTTTAGAAAATGTTCCATGTGCAGCTGAAACAAATGTGTTTTCAGAAGTGGTTGAGTGGAACACTCTGTGTATATCTACTAATTCCAGTTGTTCCAAGTTCTGGTTCAGTTCTGCTACTTCTTTGTTAATTTTTTGTCTGCTTGACCTATCTTTTTCGGATAAGGGGGTATTAAGGTCTCCTGTTAAGATTGCGGTATTGGATATGAGATTTTTCATGTCCATTAAGGTTTGCCTTATATAACTTGCTGCTCCCATATTGGGTACATACATGTTTATGAGTGTCACCTCTTCATCTTAAATTTTTCCCCTAACCAGTATGTAGTGGCCTTCTTTATTTCATTTGATCAATCTTGGTTTGAAGTTTAGACTGTCTGCAAACAGGATTGCTACCCCTGCTTTTTTTTTTTTTTTTTTTTTTTTTTTTTTTTTTTTTTTTTTCCTTATTTTTTTTTTTGTTTTCTTTTTTTTTTTTTTTTTTTATGTTTGTTTTTTTTTTTTTTCTTTTTTCTATCATGTTTGTTCCCCTTGTTTTTTTTTTTTTTTTTTTTTTTTTTTTGAGGTGCTGGGGCATGCAGTACTGTTTTCTACCCTTTAACTTTTAGCCTATGAGTTTCTTTGTGAGTTAAGTGTGTTTCTTGTATACAGCATATTGTTGGATTTTGCTGCCATCTATTTCTCTTAATTGGAGAATTGAGTCCATTTACTTGATGGTTATAATTGAAATGTATTGACTTACGAAAGACATACTTTTACTTACTAATGTTCACCCCTTTTTCTCCTGTGTTTAGTTGAGTACCATATTTGGTGGGATCTTTCTATTCTCATTTCTTGGGATTGAGTTGTTTTGGTCCCTCTCTAAAATATTCTTTAGTATACTGTGTAGGGTTGGCTTTGACGTCATGAAATTCTCCAGTTGTTCCTTGTCATGGAAGTATTTCTCTTCTCCCTCATACTTGAAAGAAAGTTTTGCTGGGTATAGCAGTCTCGGCTGAAATTTGTTTTCATGGGGGAATTGAAGCACTCTGCTCTATCCTTTTCCTAACTTCATTGTTTGTGAGGAGAAATCTGCTGTCATTCTGATGTGTTTTCCTTTAAATGTGATCTGCTTCTTTTCTCTAGCAGCTTTTAGTATTCTACTCTTCTGCTAAATTTCTGAAATCTTGACTATTATATGTCCGGTGTGTTTTTATTCAGGTTGATGTTACTTAAGGTTCTGTATGCTTCAGTTACCTGAATGTATGATTGTGTTCTCATATTTGGGAAGTTTTCTGCTATTACTTCTGCCCATATTCCTTTTATATCATTTGTGTCGACTCCTTCCTTCTCATTAATTCCTATTAATCTCACATTGTTCATTTTCACATCATCTTGTAGATGTTAAATTATTTTTTCCTGCATCCTAGTTGTTTTTAAGAGATCCTTTCTTACCTTTTCACTAGCTGTGACTGTGTCTTCAAGATCTGAGACTCTATCTTCACTTTCATTCATACGGTTTTGCCACCTTGTGATTGAGTTTTATTTTCTTGTATATCTCTTTGAAACTGTTTCATGCAATCTATTTCTTTCCTATATCGCTCCATCAGGGAATCCATCATTTTTCTATTCTCCTCTAATTTTTTATCAGTGTCTTGTTTAGTAGTATTGAAGTCTCTCATTATAGTTATCCTTTCTCTCTCTAGTTCAGAGATTATTTCTGTTCTGGTTTCCTCTCTACCTTTCTGTAGTTGTTCCCCTACTTCGGATACTATTAATTTAGACATGTCTTTTTCAACTTCAGATATTATTTCTGCTCTAGTTTCCTCTGTATCTTTCTCCAGTTGTTTTTCCACTTCATGCATTTCTTTCTTTACTTCAGATGTTATCTCTGATCTGAATTGCTCTATACGTTTCTGCACTTGTCTGTCTATCTCAGATGCTACCAATTCAGAGACTTTGTCTGCATGAGTCCCATTTTCTTCCATGTTAGTGTCTTCTGTATTTGTTTTGGGTGTACTCAGGAACTGAGACTAGATCTTGCTCCTTGTCTTTACCACTTTTTATAGCAGAGATCTCTGAACTTTGATGGACTTATGTAGTTAACACCTATGGAAATTTGGGTCAGGATCCACCAAGCTTGTTCCTCCCTAGGCGTGCTTGGCTGAGATTTAGCGCTCAGGCAGCTGGCTGCCACAAGGTCCCATGGGTCAGGACAGTGGCAGCAGTGTGGGGACAGTTGGTGGTCATATGGGACCTGTATTGGTCAGGATTTTACTTAGAGGAACAGAATAGATATACCATAAGGAATGGATATGAACACTAAATACACAATCTATAAGAAATTGTAAGATTGGCTTACAATAGCCACAGAGTCAGATGAGGAAGCACGCACAGCGTGTCTGCATGCTCCGGACTGAAGAATTCAATCCCAAGGCCTGGACCTCACTGCAGCACACCATGTAAGTCTCTGTTGGCTGATGGGTCTGCAGTGGAAGACTGAAGTGTCTATAGATGGACGCTGAAGAGTCTGTGATGGATGGCAAAAGATCTAAGCTGGAGGCCGAAGAGCCTGCGCTGCAAGCCAGACGATGAAGTCCAGTCTCAATGTGAAGACCGAAGCTTCTCCGACGAAGTGAAGTGTTGACTCCTCCTTCAGCCCTTTAAAAAGTCTTTTTGTGCTCAGTCATTCTGACATGGGCTCATTGCACCCTAGGGTGGAACCAATCATATTCCAGGACAGGCCCTTGATCCCATTCTAGGGAGAAATCCAATCATATGCTAGGCCCTGGTGACACTCCAGGGAAGAACCAATTGTACCCCAGAGTGGGGCTCCCACCAACAGGGAACCAGGCTGATGAGTCATTCAGCCAAGTTGACACATTGTATCAACCACTACAGGACCAGTGGGTGAAGTCAGGGGATGGGCAGTTGTTGAGTCTGGGGATGAACGCTGGCTCAGAGTGTTCTTACCTGACTTTCGTGAGGCCGAGTCAGGAAGGTGGGTGGAAATGGAGCTCTGGCTCTTGATGAGTCAGGGGATCCACGCAGGCTGAGGCTGCTGTGCAACCTGGCTGGGATGGCAGGCTCAGTCTGAGGTGGAGCTGGGCAGGCTGCCAAGCTGCTGGATCAAGATGTAGGGTGGGGCAGCTCCAAGGTGGAGCCGCTGTGCTGCTGGCTCTAGATGGTGACCAGGCAGGTCCAAGATGGAGCTGCCGCGCTTCTGGATGAAGATGAGGCACGTGCAGCACCAAAGTGGAGCCTCCGTGCTGCTGGATGGAAATGTCATGCAAGTAGGTCCCAGGGGAGACGTTGCGCTGCTGGCTGAAGACGGCAAGCGAGCCACACTGCTGAATGAAGATGGCGAGCGAGCCCCGCTGCTGGCTGAAGATGGCATGGGACAGGAGCAGATCCCAGGGGGAGCCGCCACACTGCTAGATGAAGGTGTCACGCGAGCAGGTCCCAGGGGGAGATGGCGCGGGAGTAGGTCCCAGGGGGAGACGCCCCACTGCTGGATAAAGATGGCATGAGCCGCTACCACACGCAAAATTAACCAGGCCCTTTGGTACACGTCTGTAACCCCCACACTCCAGGTGGCTGAGGCAGGAGGATCCCAAGTTTCAACCCAACCCAGGCAATTTAGTAACATAGCAAGCCCCTGCTCAACATAAAGAATATAAGAAGGGCTGGGCTTGGAGCCCATTGCAAATGCTCCGAGTTCAGCCTCTAGCACCACACACACACACACACACACACACACACACACACACAAGACATTCATGGTTAATTATCAATGCGAATAGGGCATTTGAGTGTAAAAACCATAGTTCCTCATAATGTAAGGAATTATAGAAGGAGAATATAACATATGCACGATCAAAATGAAGCTGGCCCTGGCTGCACACGAGGCAGTGGAGGTGGTCACAGCTTCATCTTCCAACGCCAAAGCCAGTGCTTTATTTCCACTCCCTCACTCCCTCCCTGCTATTGACCTTTCAGCCATGTCCCCTCTGGGAAAATAGGTTGAAAAAGATGAAGTGATAAGATCTTGATCAGATCTTTCTTCCTTACCGGTGGTCTTGGGAGGAAAAAAAGTTTAGAGAAATAACAAATTGCAAATCATTTTAAAAATTAGTTTAGAAAAAAAAAAATCAAACTGGAAAGAAATGGACTGGTGAATTAGCTCAGTGGATTAAAGTGCCAGCAAGCAGGTTCAGGGGCCTAGGGGTGTTCGATCCTTGGGTCTGCTATGCCAGCCTCAGCCCCAGGGCACACTGAGATGGTGACTGAGACTGAACGTCTTTCTGTGTACCTATAATCCCAGTGCTTGGCAGGCTGTAAATAGGCAGATTGTTATGAGTCTGATCTAGTAGTGAGACCGTGAACACCTTGTAGACCCTTCCCTAAAATACTAAATAAACAAACAAAAAACAAACAGGAAAGATATGCAAATATCATAGCCTTAAATGCTAACTGCTGCCTGGCTAACCCTGGATGTGAAAGAAGATAAAATTATTTAGGGAAAAATGAACATCACCAAAGCTACTGGAACTTTAATTGCAAAACTTATAAATTTAATTATCTTCTTACGTCAAAATCATCACAAGTCCAGCAACACATGCAGATGTACAGACATAACCAGGGAGTAAACAGCCATGGCTATGTTGTCATACTTTAGTGAAAAATCTTTATTTTTGTTTCAAATTTTCTGGTGCCCAGCCAGTGAAAATAACTGGCCAAGAAAAACAGACTGGGAAGGAGATCGAAGTGGGCACAGCACCACGTTTGCAGCTTTCTCCTGACCAGCAGACACCGTGGCTCACGGGCCTCCTGCAGATTCCTCTGCTTGGACATTCATTCATCTGAGTGGTAGTGGAGACTGGGGTAGCAGCAAAGGAGACCCTCCTGGTCCCTCTGTGCTTCCAACCAGAGCTTTTCCAGCAGAAGGGAATACATGCATGCAGGCATGACACAGTCAAGGCGCTCGGGAGGATGGCGAGAAGAGGGGAAGTGTGTGTGTGTGTGTGTGTGTGTGTGTGTGTGTAAGCCAGGCAGGCTAACCCCATGCAAGCAGAAGGAACATGGAGGTCGCCACAGCTGGGCCCCAGGAAGTCAAGCCAACTACATGAAGAGGCTGTGGTTCCCATGCGCAGCTGCAGAGAGTGAATGGGAGTCGCATGCTGACTGTTACAAAAGCTAAAGAAATGGCTTCATGTGTCTCCACCATAAAGGAGCTATAACTGCTTGAGAAGTTAGAATCGCCTACCCTGACGTGACCTTCCACAGCCTATGGGTATACCAGAGCACTCAGGTTCCTCCAAAAGAGATATAATTGTTAGGTGTTAATTTTAGATAAAGAAAAAGAATTTGACCAGCGGGTGGAGGAGGGACCTCGGAGCCAAGGGGGAGGGCTTCCTTCTCTAGGGCACTTCTTGGCAGAGGCTAGTTCCTCTGAAGTAATCAGACCCAGACAGCAGCAGTTCCCTCCATCTGCAGCAGGCGGGCTCAGCAAGACAGCAAGACGCAGCATCTGCAGAGGGAGCTGGTGTCTCCAGTAAGACAGGCACAGGATTGACAACCACAACTGTTGTTATACTCGCATCCTTAGAAGCAAGTCATAAAGCCAAGTCTATAATCACAGGAGAGGATCACACAGTGGTGTGAGGACCAGCGCACTGGTCGCTGGGGTTCACCCAAGAGCTGCTGAGGACAAGGACATTGGTATTGGGTGGCCTGTGAGCAAGCAGTCTGTCCTCACTGCTTTTCAGCTAGGCCACGTCAGACACTACCTAAGTGAATAATCTATCTTATGTCATTGATGACCTGGCATAGTTAGGGCTCCATGCATTTTTATCCTCTTGAAGTACGTAGAATATGGGAAACATAACATTTTACTGATTTCAGGGGTATGGCAAGATTCTTGTTTATCTATTAAAAAATATACCTTTCTGAATGAGAAAAGCAACTGTAAAAAATTTAGAAGATACAGAGAAACATAGTGAACTACCCAGACTCCTTATCCAGAAATTATACATGTGTGTATGCTTTCCACAAATTTACATCATCTGTATAAGCACAGTTACATCTTTAATTTTGACATTAACCAAAACACTTTATACTTAAAATTTAAAAATACAGAATATCAAAACAAGACAATAGGAGATTAACAATGGTTAATATATTGCATATTGCTAGCATCAAATTAGTTGTTCAGATGACAAAATATAGGCATGCATAAGTGGCAAACAATATAAGCACAAACGTTTTCAGTGAACTAAAAGAAGTCAGTAGTATGACCATCTTATCTATCTTGTGTATAGATCTGAAGGAAACACTCCCAAAATTTATTTGGAAACAGAAGAGATCTAGAATAGCAAAAGCAACCCTGAGCAACAAAGGCAAGGCAGGAGGCATCGCAGTCTCTAGGCTGAAATGATACCACAAAACTACTGTGATAAAGTCAGTATGCTACTGGCAAAAAATACCTGACCTGAAGATCAGTGGGATGGGCTAGAAGAGGCAGGCACAATTACAAACAAACTCAGCCACCTTATTTTTGATAAAGGGGCAAAACATGTTTCCTGGAAGAAAGATAGCCCTTTAACAAATGGATTTGTACAGGCCCAAAGGCTAAAACTAGATCCATGTCTATCACCAGGCACTAAACTCAAGGTGGATCAAAGATCTAAATATTAAACAGAACCCTAAATCTACTGGAAGAGAAAGTAGGTAGAAATCTTGAAGATGTAGAAGTAGGCAGAGCTCATGAATAAAAACTACATGCAAAATGCTTCAAAGAACCAAAGTCCTCCTGTCCCCAGCCCAGACCTGAGCGGCAGTGGAGCCCTAGGGCGTAGGAGTCCAAGCTCACCAAGGCCACAGCAGGCAGTGCTACTGGACTGGGCATTGTCCTGGCCTCTGTAACTTTTTCAACAAAAAGTGTAGAGAAGCCACTGCAGCCAGAAAGTAGAGACTGGGCTTTTCTACAGCACCACACTGTCCATGTCTTCAGCTTTGAAAGAAGCAATGATCACTTTACTACTTGGTCATTATCTCTCCTGAAGCTGGGTGGTTATTTCTCATAAACCCTAAAGGGCAGTTTCATGTGGCTAATGTATGAAAATCCACTGGGAGAATTAGCTTTAAAATGTTCCGTGTAACTAGTATTTTTCCCATCATTTCTCTTTATCAAGTTCATTCATGTAGAACATGATAGAGGTAGATAAATCCCATTATAAATAGATACTAGTATTTGTGAAAACTTCGTTGCTTAGAATTTTAATTAAGCTTTTGCTTAATTGGATTCTGCCCAAGCTCATTACTTTAAGATGGTTATCCTCTTCTAATTCTTATTCTTCACCTCTGTGGAAAACCGGCTTTGAAATGTTGAAGGCAATGTTTTCTTCGTGGCCCTTGAATTTCTTTCTATTTGCCTAGAGAGAAACGTGTGAAATTCTCTGAAAGTTAGCATCAGAAAGGGAAGGCAACAGAGCTACAGGTAAAATGTAGGAGATTGGGTTTAATACCAAAACTCAATTGTAAAGCCACTTGGTCTTCTACATCTTCTACGGGTGAAAGAAGGCATGTGACGTATGGCAGTGCACCCTTGTCATCAAGGTGCTCCACTGTCAGGACAGCAGGGCAGCTTGAAGGGGAAGCATGCTTCTCAGAGCACTTCGCTCCCAGCCCAGCCTTCAGCCATGAAGCCACCTCCAACAGTGTGCTGACGGATTTAATAAGTAGAAGTCTCAGATTCAGTATTTACTTTTTGCAAATAAGGAAAAATAAACTTCATTGATCTCTTAGAAATAATGGCTAACCAGCTTTTGTGCCATTTAGGGTGATAAAGCGTTATGACATTGGGCTTTTCACTCTCAGCATTCTTATAATACTTTATTCATCTTGTGTATTATTTGGCAATCAAATCCATCAAGGACCAGATACCAAAGGCCTCAGAAAACTTGTGGCAAGTGTAAGGAATTCTTAAAACTTGGCTTGTACTAATATTTACGTGCTTTTCTTATACTGAATTTTACCTTTCATTTATAAACTGAGACACCTTTAAAATAGGCTAATTGTGTGCATGCTTAGTAGGCTATTAAGCCTCGTGGCATACTGTGCAAAAAATCAGAATTAAACATTCTCCGTAGAAGTTAAGATACACAGAGGAAAATGACTTCTTGTATACATTCTCTACACCAGTACTTCTAAAAGAATTACAATATTGAAATTTGCACTAACTGCATAGAAGTGCTTGCCTGGGGACTTAAATCCCACTCTGTTTCATGTGGAAGAGGGATGTCAGGAGACCCACAAGGACCCTACCCACCATCAGAATGGTGCATCTGTTTGACCTTGAGGATCTTTCTTCATCCACTCCACCCAACATCCTGGCCTGCGATCACTGGATTCCAAGGCTGATTCCACTGAAGGAACAACTGGGCTGCAGGCTGCACAGATGTCACTTACATGGTGACCTGAGAAAAATTTCAGACCTGGGGACCACCCTGCAACTCCTCTCAGAGGAATCCGGGCAGGGGAGGGTCACCCCAAGCAGTGGCCTGCCTCCTTCTGCCCCCACAGGCAGGGTCATTTATTCCTTAACCAGCTATACTGGAGGAAGTCTCACCAGTGAGGACCATCCCTGGAGCTTGGTTTGGTGAGTGCATGGTTTTGTTAGCTCACTTACTCCGGAGAAGTAGGAAGGTGGACTCTTCAGATCACAACTTCTGACATAATGATGCTCAGATCCTAGGCCTTGGTCGATGTGTGCTCACCACGTTGATAATCACCTCACCAGTGTTACTGCTCAAGAGTTTCAGGATTTCTGCTGCTGCCCGAAGTGCCAACATTCCTGTCTCTTCTATCACCTTGGGCCCTTGGAAGGCAGGGCACTTGGTGTGTCAGACCCAAGTCACAGCCCAGCAATACAAGCCACCTCGTGGAATTACACATCCAGCTGGGTGCATTTATTTTAAACTCTAAAGTTTGATGAGATGGATTTTTATTTTCACCATTCTTGTATAATCCACCTTCTATAAAACAGATGTACACGCAGTCAGACACAGGCTACAGTCTACATACAGGGAGTGAGCTGCAGCCAAGTAATTTTGAAGACTTAGTTTTGTATGCTGTGACTTACTTCCTCTTGCAAAGTAGCATTTTCCAGCATTCAGCATGGGCTGCAGGTATGATGCCTGAGTGTTTTAAACATAGTAATGGGACATATTATGACCTGACAAGTAAAAGAACGCTATCTACAAAGTAGAACAATATATATGGAGCTAGAATAGCCTCAGAGGCACAAGTGTGTTCTGCACAGCTATAACACAATGAAGTGTCATGCAATCATTTGGTAAGACACACAATTGGAGGTCTACCACAAAGATACTCGTAAGGTGTGACATGACCTTTAATTCACATCTGAAAACATTCCTAGCACCCACAAGAATTCTGCTTATTTACCTGAGTGCTTGTTAAACGAAGATTTAAGTGTCTAGTCTGGGACAGAGGCTGTGCCATAGACTTGGGACCATGGAAGACACAGGTCACCTGGCCTTTCAGGTAATGCCAGCCTAAGTCAGGCTTTAGCCAAATCTTCCTACCTATGTAGGACAAGTAACCACATTACCTGCTTTAATACTCGAGAATATGGGGCCTCCGTGAGCATGGAAGAGGCGTTGTGTTTCATCAAGAGAGAATTTCCTAAGGAAATAATTTTGGAGTTGAAATTTCCCGAACAAGCTGCAGTTATCCTGTTGGAAAGGGACAGGTAGGCCTATTTAAAAGGAAAACTTTGGCCGGGCGTGGTGGCTCACGCCTGTAATCCCAGCACTCGGGAGGCTGAGGCAGGAGGATCGGTGCGAGTTCGAGACCAGCCTGGGCTACAAAAGTGAGCGCAGGACCAGCCTCAACTGCATAGCGAGACCCTGTCTCAAAAAGACAAAAAAAAATAAAAAAAAAATAAAAAAAAAATAAAAGGAAAACTTTGAAAGGGGCAAATGGGTAACAAACTTTGTTTCTAAATTGCTAACTGTAAGTATGCAGCATTGATCCTGGCCATCTGTGGCCTGCGAAGCTTGGAATTTGCATTTCTCTAGAGGCTCCTGCCTGGGAATGATCTGCCTCTGCAAGAGCGCACTCTGCGCATGTCTGGTAATAAACCTCTTTCCTCGTTAGGAAGATGGCCTGCCCTGGACAGCTGCTCTGACTGGTCACCCAGCCACTGAGCCAACTGTCTTCCCATCTCCCATCCCAGCACGCTCTCTGGAAACACGCATCTGTCTGTCTGTAGCTGTCCGACCATGCCCCTGCTATTTCAGTCATGAGGCAGTCGCCAGCTGGCAAGCTTGACATACATATTCAGTAGCATCTAAATATTGTTGTTGCATCTATTCAATGAGCTGCAAAGAACTCACTCGACAGATGCTCCAAAATTTATAAGACTTGTAGCTCTCAAACATTTGGTGTTGTGTTATAAAATCTGAGTCTCGCGCCTCTGAAGGATGGGATTGCTCAGGCTGCAGCATCTCCCTGCCACAGATTTGTCTACTTCTACTCGTTAATCATCTGGCCTCCCACAGGGCTGGGCCATGTTCCCAGAGGCCAAGTCCAGGGCCTGATTCGTGGTAGGGGGTCACCCCAAGGCATCAGCGAGAGATCGGGGTCCCAGTCTTCCCTCCTGCAGACGGCAGCTCTGGCGGCCAGGGTCACTCAAGGTCATACAGGGGCTAGGACCCAGCGTTGGCCAGTGCTTGGGATGGCTTCTCTAGGGTCTGTCCAGTGTGGCACCCCTTAGAGGGTCCTAGAGTCATGATTAAGATCAGCATTTAAGTCCAATGAAATGCAAGCAGATCCTGAATGGTGTCGCAGTCAGCCTAAGGCATTGCTGCATTCCAGGCATGATAGCGTTACCTTATCCCTCCGTGTCCTCACCTGTGATGCATTCTGTCTAAGGCTCCTGTCTCCCTAATCAGCCAGAGAAATGGGAAAGCATGCAAGATGTGCTAACGATGGAGCATACTTTAATGTTTTTCAATATAAAAGACACACTACCACGAGGGCCCCAGAGTCCGCTCACACTTCAAGCCCTTCTCCCACGTCCCTGCCAGTTTTTGAAGCCGTTCTAGAAGCTACCTTTCCTGACTGCCTTTATTTGTGCTGCAGCTGTTTTGTTGTTGTTGTTGTTGTTGTTGTTGTTGTTGTCATCCTCTTTTTGAGACAGGGTCTCACTATGCAATTCAGGCTGGCCTTGAGCTCACTTTTGTAGCCCAGGCTGGTCTTGAACTCACACTGATCCTCCTGCCTCAGCCTCCTAAGTGCCAGGATTATAGCGTGCGCCACCATGCCCAGCGCTGCAGCTGTTTTGATGCCTGAATTTATTCAAAACGTCTCCCTATCATGGTCACTTTGACTCTAAGGAAGAGCGAGCCAGAGGGTAATGTGGACAAGGACACAGCGCAATATTTCTGTGAGCCACATGACCATCCCATCCCACACAGCAGCGCTCACTGTGTTTCTGATCTGCCTCATAAAGACACTTAGGAAAGGGGACTTGCAGAACTGCACCAGAAAGCAGCAAGGACCATGGGAGAAATGAGCCCAGACCAGGGCGGTTCCTTAAGGGGAATTTGTAGGAATGCATCTTTGGCTATAATAATTTTTAAAAATTTAAAGTCACCATATTTTTCTATTATATTTTCTTCATGACTGCTCCTTTGCAAAGTGCACACTGAGTAGTGAAAAGTTGGGACAAATGAAGAATCAGGAGCAGCATGGCCTCCTCCTGCACATGGTCCCAGAGAAGCAACAGGAGGTAGGAAGAGATGGCCTGAGGCAAGCAGGACCCAGGGTGGGCAGGACATGCAGAGGGCAGGACCTAGGGCTGGCAGAACGCATTCAGGGCAGGGCCACAGGTGGGCAGGGCATGGGCTGGCAGGACGTGCAGAGGGCAGGACCTGGGGCAGACGGGACACATGGAGTGCAGGACCCAGGGCTGGCAGAATGCATGGAGGGCGGGACCTCAGGTGGGCAGGGCATGGGCTGGCAGGACATCCGGAAGGCAGGACCCAGGGCATGCAAGATATGTGGAGGGAAGGACCTGGGGAGGGCCCGACCCACAGAGCACAAGATCCCCGGTGGGCAGGACCCGGGCAGGAAGGACACCTGCCTGTATTGCATCCTGGGCCCTGGGAGCACACACACGCCTCAGAGTAGGTCTCCACTGCAGCGTTGCAGTCCGTGTGGTTCAGATCTCGCCCGGAGGCAGTGTGGTCACTGCTTGCCTTAGCTGTCCCATCCCCAGGAGTGGAAACCTTGCCATCTCTGTGCCTGCCAATGCACTGTCACAGGCCACAGGATGGTCTCCAACCCAGGTGCTCTTTGCAAACATGAGCTGGAACCAAGCCAATCAGAGCTCATGCCGGCCTGCAGAGAAACGGGCTCAGTAAGCAAAGCACCTGTCAGCAAAGGAGACTAACACTGTCACCAATAACACATTCAAGACTAAGCCAACACATACAGTGCCTTAAGGATTCCAGCCATATATAAGAACCCCTTGCCCATCCTGTCCCTGTGGCTTCCTAATTCCTTCCACTGTCTTTGTAAGTAGTAAGGAGACAGAGGCAAACTCAGAAAGCTAAATTAAGAGTGGCTGAGTTGAAACCTACCCAAAAGAGAAATTGCCATTTTTGTAAGCTGTAAATAATTAACAGAAATCAGTTTAATTTTAAAAAAGAATCTCAAATACAAGTTATATTTAAATAAGTAATGAGAAAATGGAACAGGAAACTGTAAGAAGTGAAACCCATAATAACCCAAGTATTTGAATAAAACTCTGTGAGCAGTGATTTTGCAATAAAAACACCACGAACTTATGAGAAATACATGAAGCTGAGGGTTTATGAGTGGCTGGCTGTATAGGCTGAGTATTGTGGGAGAACATATTTGAATTTTATTGGCAATTCTTAGGAAAAGTGGACTGGCCTGTGCCTCTTACGCCAGGACAGGAAGCTCCTCCCTCAGGAAGCCCCAGCCCACAGGCCTGTGGATGCCTCTGCCTAAGCACCGTCCCCAGGGATACAGGAATGCAGGAACTGGCCTCGGCCTCGGAGCAGCCGGACACCTTCTCTGGTCAGCCACCTGCAGTCCATCCATGGTTCCACCCACAAGGCTGAGACAGGACAGTGGTTCAGTAATTCGTGCTTTCTGACCTCAAGGTACCTGATGATGGGAAGAGGGGTGCCCAGGGCTGGCTGTGAGGATGGACTTGGTCTTTGCCACTGCCCTGCTGCAAACCCTAGCCATGGCCAGGCCCTGGCCCATGGCAGCTACTTAACAATCCCAGGAGCTCTCTTTTTTCTCCAAGCATGAGCTACAAATACAGGGCAGACCGCAGGCACATGCCTGTGTCGGGGCTCTCAGCCACCCCACTGTGTGCTGAAGGGTCATGGGGACCTGGCCACAGTCCTCTGCAAACTTAGCCCTGGACTTCTGGGTCTCCCACTGTGTCTCACCACCCTTCTGCTGGCCCGAGGCTTGTCCAGCACTCTCCCTGAGGCTGCCACCCTTTGTCCACAGCTCCTCCCGAGCTCACTCCCAGGTGAGCCCTTTGGTGGGTCACTAGAGGGCAGTCCTCCCACCCTGGCGAGGAGCACCTGCCTGCTCCTCCCCTCCTCCAGCATCGCAGCACATGGTCTCCTCGGGAGGACTGTTTCCTGTTCTGTTTCCTGTGGCTGTGTGCTCCTTGAAGAACCCAGCACTGAGGTGGTAGCAGACCCTCGGCCAAGTCACGCTGCATAGGTACAGAGTCCACACCTATGTCCCCGGTTCTACTGCCTAGTACTGTGTGCTACAGGCAGAGCTGGGGCTCCAGGAGGAAACACAAGGAGCATGAAGCTGCCTTTTGATCCTTCTTTGCTCCCACCCTTGCTCATGACTCCAACAACTCTGGCTTTCTAGGGACTGACTGCCCCAGCTGTGCCCAGCCCTGGCCGGCCGCCTCCTGTGGACACACCTTCCTCCCCCATCCCACTCTTGCAGCCTAGACGGCCTGTTTCAAGGCTGTGGACAGCCGCCCTCCCTGCTGCCTGCCCTGAAGGCTGTGGCCCCAACTGGCCACAGTGTGTCCCGTGAGCCACTGCCTGTCCTAACTCACCAGGCTCCACGGCATCGCAGAGCGCGCCGCTGGGGCATGGGTCTGTGACGTAGGTCGGCAACACTGCCCCTACAGCATCAACCTGGAAGCTGGCAGTATCCCAGGCCTCCACAGGGGCCAGGGTGCCCATCTGGAGGACCACATGCCCTCTACAGAAAAGAAAATTCCTTTCTTTCTTCTTTTCTCTTCCTTGACTTTTTTCCTAAGACTTTTTCCCATACACACAAATATGCTATGAAAGAAGCTTTTACATCTTTCTTACACTGTACAAATTCTTAAGAAGTTTGATGATAAGTTACTCCTCCGATTACAGCTTCCTCTTTGCTCGTTTTTATCTATGAAAGATTCCCCAGTGGATTTTCCCTATCATCTGCATAGCCAGTTGGCACATTTCTTCCATTCCTTCTCCAAGCTCTATTAACAGTGTACCTCACTTCTGGCAGCTGGAATTGTAGGTGCTGTCTGCCTTCCTGGCCATCTTGACACTAGACGATTTTGTGCAGGTTATCTAAGTGATCTGCCTTACCTCCGGGGCTTGTAGGACTTAGCATTCTCGGTGTCTGGGAGGGAGCCTGGGTCTGCACTATGGCTATGGACACATAGAACTGTGTGTGTGTGTGTGTGTGTGTGTGTGTGCGCGTGCGTGCGTGCGTGCGTGCGTGTGTGCGTGTGTGTGTGTGTGTGAGAGAGAGAGAGAGAGATCTGGCACACTTATCTTTTGACCCGGGGTCTCTGGGTAACAACCTGCTCACGGCAGAGCAGCTGCCTTATCCCAGAGGTGCTAGAGTACAACCAGAAATGCTATAGGCTGCAAACTTCAGGATAAAACAGGGCCGCTGTGCTGTGGCAGTGACACAGACTACAGAACGAAGGAGTGACAGGTGTTAAGTCCACACATCCACCTCTGGCCTGAATGGGCTGGATGTCCTACATCTTTATCACGCAATTATACATTCCTACACCCACCCTGAAGCCCTACACATATATAGAATGTTCCAGAAGGAATACATTCTTTCTGAGGCAAAGCAAATAGATGCCATCAAATAGAAAAATAGTCACAATCTCCTAACTTGCCCAGCTTTTTCCTGGTATAAATTTAAGAAAGTATTTTTTATGATACTAGTAAAATATTCATGTTTTTCACTAAATTTTGTACAGAATTACTACACTGCAGTTGAGAAAACTAATTAAATGTTTCGTTTTGTAAATGTACCAAGATACTTGAAGCTTTGTTACCAACATTAAAAATTTAGAGTATTGATGGCTATATAAATTCTGAGTCATTCATATCTTATGAGTTTAATACAATTTAATCAGCATGGTGTACCATTAAGAAGAAATAGTTTGACTGAAAGTCAAAGTAGTCTCAAATACATTTTGAGTTTGATATTATAATCTCCTAGACTAAAATTTGGTAGTGCATGGGATATAATTATAGTTTGCATGAAATATGTCCTATATATGATTACACATTATGGGAGAAGCGTGGAACACGTGAGAAAACAGACATGGGGCATGTGGACTTTAACAGTGGCCGCTCACCTTGATAGGCCGCTCAGAGCATAGCTAGGGCTGGGGTGGGAGCAGGCCTGGGCGAGGTGGGAGGCACTCGGCCTCCCTCAGGGCCATGCGCGTTATTGCCTTGCTGTTTCCACTCAGCCCTGCTTTCCTCCGCTTGACCTGGGCATGTCTGTGTGAGACTAGGGGGGAGCACAGGGCCCCCAAGAGGTGGGTCACGTGGCATGCGGAAGCCCTGGCTTGAGAAACCTCGCAGCACGGAGCTCCACTTGATGCAGGAAGAAAAGACTGATCTGGGGTAGATGACTCCAATAGGGAACCTCCAAATGATATAGGGAAAACTGATCCCCAACCTGAAAAGTACCTGGAACGAGTTCATGTTCTTTAAAACCGAAGAATGAATTTTAGGAACAAACAGAGGTAATGAGCAGAACATAGTTATTGAGGGAAAGAAAGCTCCCATCCAAGAGAGAGACAAGAGGGAGGTCCCGAGTGGGAGTCCCCAGAAAGCTGTCTCTTCCAGGCACTTTTATAGCAGAAAACCATGTGGTGAGGTGGGTCTAAGGTTGTGGAGAAGACATGGGAACTGGCTTAGGTGGGTATGAGAGTGGGACAAAGCTATGGTCAACCAATGAGATCACAAGCACCATTGCTCAAGTAAAATTCATTAAAATTGGGATCCAATGGGAAGGCAAGTCTAGTAGCAAGTGAGTCTTTCCAAGCTTTTTCAAGGTGACTGATACCTACTTAGAATATCAATCCCTGATGCCCATCCCTAGGGAAGTATGTAGCTATATTTGTTTACTCTTGTCTTGAGATCTGGTCCATGGCAGAGGAGTGTCTGTCTCTAGTTGTAAAGCCCCCTTGTCTTCCATGTTGTCCTTGAGGGCCTGGTCCTGTCTGACTGCCTATAATATTTCTATCTAATTCAGCTGCCTACAACACACTCGCATGCATTCCATGGTCCCAGCCTCCTGCGGGTGCAGGAAGCATGTACCTCCTCTAAGGAAGGAAGAAAGGCTTGCACTCTCGGAAGGGCAAGGGCTGGGGGAGCCAAGAGGCACACCCATGAAGACTGAAGTGAGTTTGAAGTGAAGCCCACAGGGCCCCTCCTGCACAGTGCTGCATCCTGTAGCTGGAAATGCTCTTCACTGCAGTCAGCCAGTCACTGCTGCTCCAGGAGCCCACATTCCCGTGCCCACCCCAACAAACTGCCTTGAATTAACTGCCGTTCAGATGTATAATCTGAACATGTTTACTTTGGTGTGTTCTCTCTTCTGTAAGCAGCTGGGATCTAAATCCCTCTGCAGTAGGTGTTGGAAAGCAAGCATAGAGTTCAGTTTTTATAGCAGTAGAATTGGTCCAGTTATCGATTGCATGAGTTAGCCAGAATGTAACGTCCGAGCAGTTCCTGACTGCCAGGCCTCAACTTGCCGAAGAGCCCACCAGGGCTTTCTACAGGGTGTGGTCACCCTGAACATAGCAGGGCAGGGTGGGCTTGGCTGTATTTGTAGTAGAAGCCTGACCTGGGCAGGCCACCAAGGCGGGGCAGTGAGAAGCACATCCAGGGACATCCATGCCTGGTTCTCCTCTGCTTCTGAACCAGGTCCAAGTCACAAACCAGCTGTACTTTTAACATCAGAGGAAAAAAATTCCACCTATTGGAAAATCTTTCTAAAAAGTATCAGCAAAGACTAAGGGTACAAACTAACTTTGGCTGAATTTAAAAGATGAAGGAAAAAGGATGTGGCTTAGGGGTTGGATAGTTGTTCTCTCTTGTTCAACTCTCTTCACCCTTTAGGTGTTAAATAATCAGGCTAGAACAGTGACACTGACAAATAGGAAAGTTTCTATGTGTCTCCCTCTTTAGCTACACCAGAAATCTCAGCTTCTCCAAAAAGACATTAAAGCATTCGACCACCTCTGAGGGCTGCTGGACACACACTGCCATGTGAAGCCAAGGGTTATTTTTACATTTCTTAAAATTTGAGGTCTCTCTTGCAATAAATTCTCTTTGCCTTCCTCTGTCACCCATCTTTTTCTTTTTAGAACTACTAATGATTGACGTAGATTGGAGTGCAGCAGCACCGTTGGCCAGCCAGGCTCCGTTAATTGTTTGATTTTATCTGTCATAGAACACGAGAAGCAGCGGTTATGCAAGAGCACCGATTATATGAATTTGCATTTCAAAGTGAAATGGTTTTATAATGAGTACGTGCGCGAGCTTCCAGCCTTCAAGGATGCGGTTCCCGAGTACTCCCTGTGAGTAGAGCTTGTCTCCCCCATTTGTTCTCAGTTCAGTTTCATGAAATTGCAGCTACGCCATGCAGCACTTCAGTCTCCCCACACACTTGAAAGCTGCGTTCCCAGCACAAAACTCACAGCATGGCGGGGTCCTCCCTTCCCTGGGAACCATGGCCAGTTGTGTTGGAATTTTCATGTTTGCCTTATGTGGACATTCAACCCACATGAGGAAATGCTGGCAGGATATGATCCACACCTAGCAAAGTGCTAGGATCCAGATCCAGCTGGCTTATTCTGATGAGGGTGTCTGCGTGTTGGTCTGCACAATCAGACGGTCCCTTTAATTCGAACCTCTCACTGTCTCAGAGCTTTGCATTTCTGAAACAGAAATCATTCCTTCACCTGGAGCATCTCCATTTGTAAGCTCATTGCTTCTGATCATGAGGTCTGTAGTCACAGTCTTGGCCGTAGTGTTGTGTGCCCCCGTGGGTCTGCGGTCCCCTCCATCCTGTGCAGGGGGCGTTGGGTCAGACCGGCCCGGACTCAGCAGAGGTCCTAAGAACAAAGCTCCACAGGGTGGAGAGACAGAGCTTGACTTCGGGACATGGATGCCACGCAGTAAATAGGGTCTCACAGAAGAGGGACTGCACCCTGAGGACTCCACGCAACACCTACAGGTGGTACAGCACTGAATGTCACATCTGTTCTGCTCACAGCAAGAGAGAGAGGAAAGGAGAAAAGCAGGATGAAAATGAAAGCTCCCGGTGTGGCGGTGAAATGCAACTGTGCATCCAGGCTACAGCCCACAGCAAACAGTGTTTGTTTGGTAGGGTCCAAGGCATTCTTGCAAAACCAATAGAAAGTGACATAGAATGAATAGCTCTGGACTGGATTCTTTTCAACAGATGCTGAGAAGCTTACTGTATGTTCATTGGGCCCTGTGGGCCACAGAGAGACAAAGGGGGTCAGAGACTTCGAAGGTGTCGAGCAGCATCATGGTGACACAACAGCCTCCAACAGCCTTCCTCCTAGACATGCCCAGGATGGAAAAGGATGAGGACAAGATAAGCATCAAACTAGAAAGAGCTTGCTGGCCAGAGGGCACAAGCCATCCGCTGAGACCTGATATACAGCATGGCTGCCTTCGCGAGTGACAGTGCGTTGTGTTCTTGACAATTGCTAAGAGTTGATTCTGTGTGTTCTCACAAGAAGTCCTAAGTAGGTGGCATGTCACATACACAATTTAGCTTTTCCACATATTTAGCATATTTCCAAATGTATTGTGAAGAACAAGGATCTACAAGTTTGTCAGTTAAAATCATTTGAAGTAAGTGAGCTGGAGTGTAGCTCAGGGTGGAGAACCTGCCAAGTGTGTGCGAGACTCCAGGGCCCACACAGGACATCAGGGTTAACACAAGTGAGCAGAAGTGGTGGGAGAGGCATTCTGGGGACAGGACTTCTGGCTGTAGGCTGAACACACAGGAGGTCTGGATGAGGAAAGTTAGGACCTGGGCTGTGCCATTGGGAGCGCCCTGCCATGGAACAAGAAAGAAGATAGAAATGCTTCTCACCGGACATCTGCTTCTGGATCTGTCTAGATGTGCAGATTGGCTCGCTGAGGACCAGCTAGGAAGGCTGAAGAGAAGCAGACAACCAGAGAGTGGGCAAGACCGCCTGAGCCGAGAAGTTGGGGTCCCAGAGAGGGCCTGCCACACAGAGCCCACAGCTGCCCCTCCCCACCCCCACTGTTGGTGCTTTGTCAATTTGCAGCGCCAAACACTATTGGGGCTGGCAGGGACCACCAGGTCATGCTCACACCAGATTGCACTCACACCAGCTCATACTCACACCAGCTCACTCTCACACTAGCTCACACCCACATCAGCTCACATTCATAGAAGCTCACATTCATACCAGCTCACACACACACTAACACTCATACCAGCTTGCACTCACATCAGCTCACACTCACACCAGCTCACATTCATACAAGCTCACACTCATACCAGCTCACACTCACATCAGCTCACATTTATACCAGGTCACACCCAAACTAGGTTGTGCTTACACCAGCTCACACTCACATGAGCTTGCACTCATACCAGCTTGTACTCATACTAGTTCACACTCATGCCAGCTCACATCCATACCAGCTCACACTCACATCAGCTCAGACTCACACCAACTTGCCCTCATACCAGCTCATGCTCGCCAGCTCACACCCACACCAGCTCACACTCATACCAGCTCACATCCACACCAGTTCACACCCACATCAGTTCACACTCACATCAGCTCACTCTCACACTAGCTCACACCCACATCAACTCATATTCATATAAGTTCACACACCAGCTCATACTCATAATAGCCATGCCTATACCAACTCACATCCATATTATCTCATGCCTATACCATCTCACACTCATACCAGGTCACACCCAAACTAGATTGTGTTCATATTAGCACACACTCATATGAGCTTGCACTCACACCAGCTCACATTCATGCCAGCTCACACCCATACCACCTCACACTCACCAGTTCACACCTATACCAGCTTTCACTCATACTAGCTCATACTCGTATCAGCTCGTGCCTATATGAGCTCACACCCATATCATCTTGTGCCTATCCCAGCTCACACTCACATCAGCTCATGCTCACACCAGCTCCCACACCAGCTACCACTCACACCAGCTCACAGTCATCAGCTCACATTCATACAGGCTCACACCCATACCAGCTTGCACTTACACTAGCTCACATCCACACCAGCTTGTACTCACACCAGCTTGTGTCTACACCAGCTCACATACCACCTTGTACCCATATCAGCTCACACCCATATCAGTTCACACTCACACCAGTTTGCACTCACACTAGCTCACATTCATACCAGCTTATGCCCATACCAGCTCACAATCACACCAGGTCACACTCATACCAGCTCACATGCACACCAGCTTACACTCATACCAGCTTGCACTCATACCAGCTTGTACTCACACCAGCTCACACCCACATCAGCTTACTTTCACACCAACTCACACTCACCAGCTCATTCTCTTGCCAGCCCACACTCATACCAGTTCACATTAACACCAGCTCACACTCATATGGGTTCACACTCACATCAGGTCATGCCTATACCAGCTCATACCCATATCTTCTCAGTTATATCCCAGCTCACAATCACACCAGCTCACAGCACACCAGCTTGTGCTTACTCCAGTTTGGATGTACACCAGCTCATGCTCACACCAGTTCATGCCCACATCAGCTTACTTTCACATCAATTCACACTCACCAGCTCATTCTCATACCAACTCACACTCATACCAGCTCTCACTCATACCAGTTCATACTCACACCAGCTCGCACCCATACCAGCTCACACACATACCAGCTTGCACTCACACCAGCTCACACCCATATCACCTTACTTTCACACCAACTCACACTCACCAGCTCATTCTTATACCAGCTCACGCTCATACCAGCTCACCCCCACATCAGCTCATGACCACACCAGCCCACACTCACACCAACTCACACTCACAGGAACTCCTTAGCTGGAGAGACAATTCCAGTATGCAGAGCCCAAAGGCCACCTGGACTTATGGACTCAGGTCCCAGAAAGATTGGGTCTGCAGCCTGGCACATACACAGTAGAGCCATGTGCTTTTCCCTGGAGGCAATTTCTGATTCCAGATCCGCCTGAGTGTGGAGGCCGGGGCAGAAAATCTGAAGCAAAAAAACAGAAACAAAGAGAGTTAGAACCAAGGGGCCTTCAACAGCAGCATGGTGTCCAGAGACACAAACTAGAAGTCAGGTCTCATTAGGTGAGAAGGACTATTTTAAACCCTGTAGCCCTCAGGGCTCTGCTGGAAAAATGAGGGAAAACTGGAAAGAGGTCATTCACACTGGAGATAGAACCGCCGAAAGTCCAACCTTGCCTGGAATGAGGTGCTTTCCTGAGATCTGTCTGCAAGGAAAAATTTAAATCCCTCTAGAGGAAATGATCAACAGGAGGTCCATTATTTTTCATAGTTAACATATAATTGACTATCAACTGGTATCAAGCAACAGGACACAAATGGCTAGCACCAGGAATGGTGGCACACACCTATAATCCCAGCATGTGGGAGGCTGAGGCAGGCCAGCCTGGGCTACCAAGTAAGTTCAAGTCTAGCTCAAGTTACACAGTGAGACCTTGCCTCAAAAAATATAAAATAAAATAATTTGGAGACTATTAACAGAATTATTGGGCTTAAAAGAAGCCTGGAATGGAAATTATAGAACTGGAACAATGAGGGATGAAATGGATGAGGGTGACAGACACAAGAGGGAGCAACAGTGACTGGAAAATGGGTTGAACGGGGATTTGGGGGATCAAGGAGCAAGGACTGGAGAAGGAGCGCTCTAGAAGCCACCCGGTCCTGCACCTCGAGGGCACTGCAGTCAGCGGTGGGCTGCGGTCCTGGCTTGCATGCAGGTCCTGTGCTGCGCTCCTGGCAATGCCTGTGTGCGCCCCTCAGAATGCACCCCTGTCAGCGAGCAGCACTGGGCTGCACCGGGGCACCAGGAGGAGACAGGAAAGCGGACTCTGCGAAAGTGCTGAAGACCACAGAGGTACCATCACAGGTCCTGTGAGGCAGAGAGGAGTGCAAGAGAGGCCACCCAGGAGCGCACTGTGTGAAGCTGAGCTAAAAAGGGTGGGGAAGCCTGAAAGGTATCGGGCTCAAGGCTGCCATTCACCCCAAACATAAGGACTTGGGAATGGTAGCTCACAGTGCAGGAACAAGAGGAGAAAGGAAGTGTTTTGTCCTGGGGCCTGAAACCAGGGCCTTCACCTGAGCCACAAGCCTAGCCCTTCTGACTTAAAAAAAAAGAAAAACAGAAAAAAAAATTTAAGACAGGGTCTTAGTGTCACTAAATTGCCTGTGCTAGATTTCAACTTGTAATCCTCCTGCCTCAGCTTCCCAAAGTGCAAATGTCATAGGCCACTTCAACTGACTAAAGTTCCAAAATACTTTGCAGAAAGAAATAATAAAACCTGGCACATTTTTGCAGAATACAGAAAATGGAGGGAAATGTATAGCTTTAATTTCATGTATCTGAAAGGAAAAAAAAAGAAAGTAAACCAGTAAGTATCATAAGAAACTTTGAAAACATCAAATTACGTTATAGGAAAGTAGGTGAGATATGACAATCAACATGGAGTGGAATAAAAATACAAACCATAACCAAAAGATTTTTTTCTAATTACTAAAGACGAATAAAATTTAAAAAAATATAACAAGGCCAGCGTGGTGTGAGAATGTCCCAAAGCACCAATACTGGGAAGGAACATAATGAAGATACTATAATAATAAAAAGTAAGACAATATTTGTACCAGTACACTTAGAAATGTATATAAAACTACATAAATTCATTTTGAAATAGAACATATTAAGCTGACATAAAAATATAAAATCTGAATAAGCCTATTAATTTTCTTATGCATTTAATGTTGGGTCTATAGGGTTTCACTACACAGGTTGCACTTGTAGCGATTGTCCTGTTTTCAGCCTCCCAAGCACTGGGACTACAAGCACGCACTACCACACCCAGTATCATTCATCAGGCAGGGACAGGGCCAGCACAGCATGTTGGAGATCAAACCCTGGTCCCTGTGTCAGCTTAAGCAGGTGCTTTAATTAGCTGAGTTATCTGGCCAGCCCTTCCTTTTTTAATTTTTTTTTTTTTTTTTTTTTTTTTTGTGGGACCAGGGTTCGAACTCACGACCTTGCACTTGCCCAGCAGGCACTTGTACCTCGGAGCTATCTCCCCAGCCCCCCCTTTTTTAATATTTTTAAAGTGAATCCCTAATTTAAAATGTTATACCTAAAATTTTCCATGCCACCTTGCTCCAACTGAAGTTCTTCTAGTGTTTAAGAGAGAAATATCACCCACATTAAACATTTTTTCCAGGGAAGACATCAAAACTGAGATCATGCCTGGGCCAGCGTGTTCTTCCTACTAAAATCTGTTGAGAACATGACAAGAGCAGCAGTAATGCTAGGACAGTTTGTGTCACGGGCTGTCTCGATCACTTTCTTCACTGCTAGGACAAAATGTCTGATGTCTACTGCTTGAAGGAGCAGAGGTTAATTCTGGCTCACAATCCAGAAGTGTCACTCTGTGTGCTGGGAGTTTAAACACAGATACCCAGGGCTGTGCAGAGCAGCCTGGACAGAGCAGAGCTGCCAGGCCACGCCCTAGCGCTCTGCCCCACCCCGCCGCTCTGGCCACACCCACCCCAGCAGTTGGGTGGCCAGGGTCAGCCCCTTTGCAAAAGCCCGGCCCATGGGTGCATGGGGCTTTCGTTTTCATCCAGAATGTAACATGAGGTTGGTTTTCTGAAAAACCTCCATCCAAAGAGACACCGGCCCACACCGACCAGTAAATTATGCAAGGCCCGGACGACAGCAGCACAGCAAAGGAAAGCCCTAGAATATTACATTAGTTAAAAGTCACTGCAAATCCCCCTCATTTGAAGCATAGTGGAGAACAACCCCTATAATCAGCTCACTAAACACAGAATGATAATTTAGTAAGATAAAAATGTCAGTTTGTTAAAAATATCTTAGTTCAATATAGAAGAATATTATCTTAATGTAATAAAAGACTCCTCAAAACATCAACAACAATAAGCCTTCTTAGGTATCCTACTTACTGGTAAAATTTTAAAAGCTTCCCTTTAAGACACAAAGTGAGACATATCCCATGCGTCACTTTTAGCAACATTGCGCTGGACGATATAACCACTGCAGTAAGACATGACAGTGACAGAAAGTGTGACCATGGAGCCACGGCCACAGAGTGCTGGTCAAGAATGCACAGAGCCCTGGGCTCAATCCCCAGCACTAGCAATAAAGGAAGATTATGATTCTAAGAACAAACAATGATTCTACTTTATTTCTATATGACATAAGTGTATCACTATGAAACCCAAAGGAAACTGTAGGGAAACTACCTGGAACTTTTCAAAGTAAAGGTGATGAGTGTGCATAAAAGCTTATTAAACTTCTACACAAAAGCCACAGAGGACTATGCATGAGCCATCGCAGTCAGATGGTAGTGAGACTACCAGAAATAAGTGTGAGGAAAGGTGTGGAAGCCATTCTTAAGAGTAACTGTAACAATATTAGCTGAAAGTTAAGATGAACTGAGCAAACCATATAATGTTCCTAAATAGATCAATTATTATAAAGATAATAGTTCTACAAAATTAAACTATGCAATCCTATAGAAATTCGACAAGCTAATTTTGTGGAAATTGGCAAGCTCTTTAAAAGATCCTTATATGTCTGCCTTGCAAGCACGAGGTTCTGAGTTTGAGTCCCAGTACCACAAAAAGTAAACAAAAATAAAAGATGCTTGTAAAATACAAAGGAGTAAAGAATTGTGAGGATAATATGCAATATGTCAACTTTCAAAAAAAAAAGAAAGGGGAAAAGTAATGTTGATTTAAAAGGGTTAATGTTTAATTGTTTGATCAATCTTATATAACTAGATGTATTAATCTAAACTGATCTGATGATGAAAATATGTAATATAACCATTGTTAAATTTAAACAATAAAAATATTAAATTAAAAAAAAAAGAATATCCAGGAGAACTTGGGGAGGAAGTTAGAAAGCTGGAGAACAGTGAATGGTATTGATGACTAAGACTTTGCAAAAAGATGAGTTATTGTAAAAGTGGTGTAGTACGGACAGAGCAACCAGTACGGAAAAGCTGGCTCTGAGTCAGAGTGGCACACAGGTGTGGGTGAGACACCCATGCACCAAAGTGGGGTGGGGGGGGTCATCTTGTCAATAAATGGTCCCAGGTCCCTGGGCACCCATGAGGCAGCAGAACAGAAGCTTCTCTTGGCTCATGCACAAGGGTGGGCTGCAAGTCAGAGCTGAGAAGGGAGGAGGAGGCTGACTGGGGTAAGGGTGGCGTGTAGCCGCTCAGCAGCCCAGGCCAGCAAGGGGGTCTCGGGAGAGGAAAGTGCAGAGCAGGCCACGGGAGCCACACACATCTGAGGTCGCATGGGAAGAGACAGAGACTGGAGGAAATAGTAAGATCTCTGAGGAAGCAAACCTGGGAATGGAGAATGCAAGGAGGTCTTCGGGCCTAGATGACCCTCGTACAAGGAGGAAGCAGATGTGGCCCTTGTGGTGGCAGTCACAAATCTCTTCTAGGTGGTTTGAGCCTTTCGTCATGCAGTGGCTGGATGAGAATGAAGATGTGTCCATGGAGTTCCTCCATGGGGCCCTGGGAAGAGACAAAAAGGACGGAGTGAGTGTGTCCCTTAAGGCCCTGTGTCCCTGGAGCCCTTACCCTGCCCACCTTCCAGCTAAAGATCAAGTGTGAGGCTCATTGTTTTTAGTTCCCCAAAATAAATGCAACACAATTGCGAGGGCTGGTCAGAACCATAGGAAATTTCTTGAATTGAAAAAGAAAAAAAAGAAATCCCTTGTCCTGAGGGGCTTTCCTTCCTGGATGGGTCTGAGGCCTGCCGGCTCCCCAGCCTTGCAGTGCCTCCCCTGGCCCTCCAGCAGCTCCGAGCTTACACTCTCCTCAGCACTGGAGGAAGGAGAGCAAGGGAAACCCATCGCTCCACCCAGCAGGGGAAAACCAGCTAGCAGCGGCTGGCACGTGCTTGTGCAGAGAGCAGGGCTGTTGGTGCGGGATGCCGGCATCTCTCCCAGCACCCCACGTAACCATCGCGGTGGCTTTGCCTCCTGCCCACAGTTCCAACAGACGTCTGACCACGCGCTCTTCTCCTGCTCCGTGGTTGATGTCTTTGCTCAGCTGAACCAGAGCTTTGAGATTATTAAGAAGCTGGAATGCCCTAACCCTGAAGCACTGTCTCACCTGATGCGAAGATTTGCAAAGGTAGGTTGAGGGGGAGGACTCTTTCCACGGTTCTGTGGGCCCCTCTCCCTGGCCCCCTGCATCTGCAGCATGGTTTCCTGGGTCTCCAGATGCTATCTGGCCACGAGCATGTGGTTGCATGCCCTTGTGCTGCTGCAGTGTGGACTGGCTGTCCTCAGAGCCCAGCCATGCTCACAGCACTGACGTGCCCATTGATGATGAAGAGGCCACCATGAGCGGCCGGCCCAGCTCTTTCCATTTCAGAGGTAGTACCTTGCCGCCAGCAGTAAGCCTTGCCACTTCTCACCCAGGGTGAGAGACGCATCTTAGCAGATGACCTGGGGAATCCTGAGAGCTGAGCTCCGATTCCAACCCAGCCCACGGCGGTCATCGGTTTTCGTGAATTTGGTTGCCGACTTCTGTTAGCTAGATTTCTCTAAGGCGTTTCTGCTTCTTGAAATGGAAGGCACCTTGCTCTGGGCTTGCAACCTTACCAGTTTGGGGGGACATACAAAGAATTAGAGGAGCAGCCTCTACCCATCAAACCTTAGGATAAGCTAAGTGGAGGGTGACAAGGGAGCAGGGCCCAGTGGAGGTGCAGAGGGGGCTGCTGGGAGTGAGTGGAAGGAGCTCTGGGAATGGGGCAGAGAAGCTGTGAAAGTGCAGCTGTGGCCCTGGGGTGAAGGGAGGCAGAGAAACACCTAGGTGACAGGGGACAAGCCAGGGCAGCCCAGGGAGGGGAGGCGGGTGGGGAGGAGCCCCTGGGTGAAGGGTGGGCTCAGCAGGGGTGGAAGGCACAGTTGATCTCCTGAGGCCCTTGGGAAATGCCATGCCTTTGGGGTGAGGTAGGCAGGGTAGTGGTGCAGCCAGTGGTAATCAAGGGGATCTGTCCCCTGTTTTTGAGTTTCTGCTGTCACGAGTGTGAGTGAGTGTGACCCTGCAGTGACAATGAGAGGTCAGGTGTCCTTCCACGAGGCTGTGAGGGCCACCTGCATGCTGCCCACTGTGAGCCAGGGTCTCCTCTGAGCATCACCTCTGACCTCAGAGTGCAAGAGGGCAAACTGTGAGAACACCGCAGAGTCATGGGCTATGGTCAGGGCCAGGGTATCAGCAGAGGTCAAAAGGCCAGAACTGCATGTTTGACATTTATGTGAAAGACATGGCAGGAAGCAAGGGACAGCTGAAGCCCAGCTTAAGTGTGCACCTTTCGTTTTGTCAACACTGGGCATTCTGCACTGTGCTATGCCCCTGCCTTGGTTTACTTCTTATTTGGAGGTAGGGTCTAAGTTGCCTGAGCTCAGCTTAAAATTGTAATCCTCTTGCCTCAGCCTCCCAGACTGCTAGGATTGTGCCCCAACATGCCAGGCTTACATTGTGCATTAAGATGTCATATCAGGTTCTGGGGCTGCCATGTGGACTCCTATAGTATTTTCTCAGGGCCCTGAAGGGCAGAAGCCCATGACCACGCTGTCCGTGGCTCAGCATTCTGTGGTCTGCAGCCAGCTACCCTCCACTGCTTCCTCACACAGGGTCTCTTTCCCGGCTGGGAGCCTGCGAGTCTCGATCCCCTCCCCTTAGAAGCAAGCCAGTTGGCGTCAGCTCTGACTGGATGTCATTCCACGCAGTTACCCCTTTACAAACTTCCTTTCTCCAGAGTGGCATTGCCAGGCACTGGGCGGAGGGCACCAAGGCAGGTGTGTGGCAGGAATGTGCCGTACTGGAGCAGGCTGGCCCTCTAGGAGTGCGGGTGCTCTTCACCACAGGTGAAGCCAGGTGAGCACGTGAGTGCTAAGTTCACTATCACAGGAGTCCAAGGTCCAGGCTGCTGACACGCAAGGCTCAGCCTGGCACTTCCCACCGGCCCTGGCTCTTAGAAAAACCCAACCTGTTCTCGTGGACAGTGAGGAAAGGCCTCACAGGAGAGCTACAACAGGCTACGAGCTACAGCAGGTGATTCCTGCTGAGGTGACTGTACACAAACATTGCACAGCTTCACCCCTCAAAGATCTATTCCAGGTCAACATCAGACACCTTCAGGTAATTGTCAGGGAGCGATGGGGCAGTTCCCCTGCTTGGGGGGTGCATAGGGTCCCCAGAAGATCTCTGTCTAATGTGGGAAATCTGGTCACTGAATACCCAGAAGATTAGGCATAGCAGCTCGACTGCCTTGCCTTTGCAGAGGTGGGGATCCATGAAGGGTCTGAGGTAGACAGCTGCAGCCTGGACACTTCAGTCAGGTTGTCGCCATCAGGTGGGCTTCACGTCCTTCTCTCCATTAAATAGGAAGACCAAAGTGACCCTATGGCTGGCGTCCAGATGTGCCCCCAAGGCTCATGCTGGTGTAGGTGGGGCTTTCCAAAGGCTGCGGGATTGGCTGTGTGAATATAGAGAAGGGTATGACTTTGTGTGGCCAGTGGGAGCCACAGCCTGGGTGTAGATGGCACCGGGCAGTAGACTGTAGCTTGGATGGAATGTAAGTAGACAGAAAGAAGGCAGGCGGCGGCTGCTGCTGCTGCTGCCGCTGCCGCTGCTGCTGCTGCTGTTCCTGCTGCTGTTCCTGCTCCTGCTCCTGCTCCCCCTCCTCCTCCTGCTCCTGCTGCTCCTCCTCCTCCTGCTGCTGCTCCTC
>PVJA010017028.1:0-42363 GCA_004027025.1 Myocastor coypus | reverse complement strand
ATCCTCTTGCCTCAGCTTCCCAAGTGCTGGGATTACAGGTGCTGACATTTCTTTTTTGACCATTTCCCATTTTACTTTTCCACTTACATGTCTCAGGGCTCCCTGTCTTCTTGTCCTAAGTGTAACAGTGGTGCTGAGGCTTCAAATGCCAGGCTCTGTGTGCACTATTATCCTACTGAACTTGCATAATGGCTTGGGGAAGTGGTTTTTAGTTTCAGTTTGCAGATGAAGAAACTCAAGCTCAAAGCAGTAAAACATCTTTCCAGGTCTTTGGCCAACCTGACACTACAGGCTGTGTTGCCAGCCTTTATACCGCACCATTTTCTTCCCTCCGAGCCTAATCGTATTAGCTAAAATGCCACAGACATCTGTTTCAGGGCCTGCCAAACTTGGAGACTTTCTTCCTCAAAGCCAGGGTGAGTTTTGAGAAACTGGTCAAAGATTTTTAGTTTCTACCAGAGTTGGCATAAGGAATACATATGTATGTAATAAATTAATAACAGCATTACCCATAATGCCTTGTGCCTGAACTGAGCAATTCTTTCAGTAAAAGGAAAAGAAGTTCCTATTCTCTCATTCTTCTTCCCAGGACCAGTATTAGGCCAACAGCCAATCTGTTTACAACTTCTTTTTTGCCTTATTTGGTACACGAAGGAGTACGGTTCTCCTTCCGTGAGTTGAGAAAGCAAGCAAACAGGATTCCTTAACAATATGGTTTCTAACCAAAGGATTAGTGAATAATGCTCTTTCTTCTCAGTGTCACTAGGCTTTACAAAAAAAAAAAAAAAAAAGAGCACCCTGAGTCAGCCTACCTGGCACTAGAAGAGTAGTTGTAATCTACTAGTATTTTCCTCTAAGGAGAGAAAGGGTGTTTGTGTACACAGTCAGAACTCGGGGGGTCCAATCGCCAGTTGAGGATTTTACTAAGCATTGCCCAGAGTAATACTATATTTGTATTAAGAAAGCCTCCAGACTAAAGTACCTGCTTTGGCAAGTGTGGGGACCAGAGTTTGATCCCCAGTCCCACATGCTGAGCCAGCCTGGCCTCCAGGGTGTACTGAGCTGGTGACTGAGTCCAGGCATGGTGGTGTGGCTGTACTCCCAGAGCTGGGGAGGCTGAAAACAGGAGTCTCACTATGAGCTGTATAGTGAGACCCTGTACCAAATACATGGGTGAAAAAAATAAAAAAGAATATCCCATGGATATTTGCAAAGAAATTATTTCATTGTCTTCATGTGTGGGGTGACTGGGAGGTTGAGGTATTGCTTATTACAGGAGCCTCTTATCCTGGGAGATGAGGTGGATCATCGGAACCCCACCAAGCCAGGTAGCAAATTGAGTGTAACTTTTGACCCGCACATTGCCCTGCCAACCTCAGGGAAGTTGTGCTTACTCAAAGCATGTGTGGTGGGCAGGTCACTCCAAGTGAACGGGGAGATGGGTGCAAGATATTGGCAGGTGTGTGGCAACCTCTGGTAAGATCATCCTGGGATGCGGGTGGAGGCCTGGAGAGTGAGGAAAGAAAGCCTGTGGAATACTGCCTGTGGCCCAAGCCTGGATGCAAACAGAAATTACTGAGCCCAAGACACTGTGTTCTGAAGCCGAGTGTTTCTGTTTCTTTACTCAGTGTGAGTTACCGAAAGGAGTTAGGAAACTTGAGCTGAACACATGCAGTGCATTTCTGCCCCCTAATGAAGGGACTTCATTCACTAGGTACCAACCCAAATCCTATTCCCCTGAAAATCCACATTACACAAAAAAGTATGTAATACCTGAACTAGACTGCAAACCAGAGGTAAAAATCTACAAAGTTGGTGTGCTTTGGGTGGAAACTTGTAAGAAACATAAAAGTTTGAAAACATAACTTAGCCAGGTATTTATTTACACAGGATAAAATGCACAAATCATAAGTTTCCATGACTTTTTATACATATTGTCCTTTTCCAGATGTGGCCACTGGGCAGATTGAAGGTAGAACATTTACTCTGTCAAATGCCACTCCCCTCAAAAATAAAAGGTACCTATTCTTTCACTATCTTCTATGACTACCTTTGTCTTTCAACTTCATATAAATGAAATGCTGCCTATACACTCCTCTACCTGTTTCTTTTTTTTTGTTGTTGTTGTATTTAGTCTCTACAAATAGTTAGATCTTTAGATCCACCTTTTAGATCTACAGGGTCTCACTACATAGATCCGACTCAGTGATTCTCCTGTTTTCAACCTCCTAAGTGCTGGGATTATGAGCATGTGTCACCACCCCCGGTCTCAATCACCATCTCAGCCTGCTCCCGGGGGTGGGGCCAGCACGGTCTACTGAGGGTTAAAAACCCTGGCCACTGCACTCTGCCTAAGCAGGCGCTTTAGTCCACTGAGATATCTCGTCAACTCTCTGCCTGCATCTATAACATTTTTTAAATGAACTCTTGTTGTTGAAGGGATCTGTAGTTCATGCCTTTCTGTTACTAAATACTAATTCATTGTGTGGTTATAGCCACCACGTTTATCCATTCCCCTGTTGACATACACTTCTTTTATTTCCAGTGTTTGTTTGTCAAGAAGAAAATTGGGTAAGACCCTTTTTATGCTTACAGAAGTCTTTGTCTAAAAATACACTTGGTGCTCTAAGATAGATAGAAGTTTATTAAAAAAACGTACCAAGTGATATCCCATAAGTTTAAAAATAACCCTCCAAATGTGGCATAAGAGTAGAAGTACCTTGAAGTTGCTTAATAATTCATACATTTAAAAATAGTTGACATAGAATCATTCGCCAATCAAGATGCTTTTAAATGTAATTTTACCCTATAGCAATGGCACATGTGTGCTCTTAGGAGATACATTTGCAGCAGCTGGGACCTTAAGCAAATTCACTTTGGGCAAAAAGGTCTTAGGCAAATTGTCTGAAACACTCCATAAGGGCTCTTGCCAAGACAGGTCTCTTCCACTCTGTACTGGTGCAATTGAATTTTTAAACAATGAAGATTTGAATCATCCCTGGGAGATTTCATACCAATGGGAAGTGCACATATATTTATGCACAGGGATATATAGGATTAGGATGTTGGAACAAGTAGACACTTGGCGGAAGAGGGAAAAAATTCCCAGCCCTGTTCATGCAGCTCTGGGGAGACTGATAATAGCCCAGGAGCTGGCACGATGCCCAGGGCATTAAAACCTTGTGGAACCACAGAGGCCTTAGTAAGGGTTGGGTATGGGGGATGGGGGATGGGTTCTGAAGAGCGGAATTGGCTCAGAGGCTGTGGCCTGGCAATGTTGGGGGCGTTTATGGGGGACCTGGGCATGTCCTTGCAAGGAATGAAGAGGGTGAGCAGGGCCATACCTAGAGAATTTCATAATCAAGAGGGCCCGTGGACTCAGTAGCAGGCTGTACTCATTGGTCTGAGACTAATAATCTGTGTTTGAATCCACCCTCAGCAGCCTTTGTCCCGCTTACAAGTATTTCAGCCTTCACTGCCAAAATGTGTCAGCATGTGTGGTTGCAGATTTTAAAAAATTTATAGTGATTCGAATGTGTTCCGAATCTCTTTTGTCTCAGTGTCCTCCACACCTTCTTGATAAAGCCGGCTCCTATGTCATCTTATAAGTTATTCATAAAAAATATTCACAGTAAGGTGATTTGGAAAATGAGACTGAGCTGTGTATTTCAGAGAAGCTAGACGACAGAATTTCAAATGTTTTCATTAGAAAGAAATAATAGATGCCCGAGGAGACTGATGTGTTTCACCTGATGTCAACATTACACAATGTGTGCCTGTACTGAAATGTCACACAGCACCCCATAAATATGTATAATGTTTATGTGTCCATTAAAAATAAATAAATATTAACCTGACAGGATTAGAACAAAGCCTATGGGACCACCACCAGAGTCCCTTCTAGGGTGACAATGACTCATTAATCAACACTTCCTCAGTACTACTGGCAACTAACTATAGACCGACCTCTAGTCCTCCCCATCCCCCACACCGTCACTTTTGCATAATCACAAGGATTCCGGACATGGCCTCAGAGGAATGAGGACAGTTTGTGAAGGCTCTTCCAGCCCACTAATTGAAGAATTCACAAAAGGAGTAGGAAGAGGAGGAGGGTAGAAACAAACAAAGTTGGAACGGCTGTTATTAGTCCGAGTTAGTTCCTGGCAGGCATTACTTTCTTGTTACAGTACTCAGAAGACCATCTGTTTAATAATCCTCTCTAGAGTTTGGTTGGCTCATCAGTCAACTTATAAATTCCATCTATTACCTTGTTCAGAAATCAGAACAACATTTTACAATTTCCAGCGCTTCGGCCACTATTTGATTTTCCGAGTTATTGGAAAGATTTTATGGGTGACCTTCAGTATCTGTCATCTCTCTGGACCAGGTAACTAAAATTCATTAAGCAAGGGAGGTAGCCTATTGGCAGAAGCATCCTGGTGTGGTATAGGCAGGAAGCAGTTTTATTTATTTCCTGTTCCTTAAAACTTAAGTAAAGCAAAAATCCACTGTTGTCTGAGGATGAAATGTCACAGAAAAGTCCTGCGACTTTTCCGATCACCTGACTCACGATAAATAAAATTTTTATAATTACCTTTAGTTGCCAGATACAGTCTGGTTTCAGAACAGGATTCCATTCCTACGTAAGAAGCAAAACTATGAGAGTTGTTTAAAGTTAATCTTTCTCATTTGCCTGGACCTGCTGCAGGCAGGCAGCTTACAGCTGGTAAAAGCCTGTATTTGGTTACTTCTATTCTTGCCTTTTCCTTCACCTCATCTTAAAAGTCTGGAGTTCTGGCGCCTCTGGGGCACGTCAGGGCTGTGAGGTTGGGGAGGAGGAAGGCCTTCTACTTTTGTAAAACAGCTCTTCCCTCTGGGCTTTACAAATGTTTCGGTCCTGCCCATTCTTTTCCAAGCAAGAAGTACTCACTGGTTGAGTCCCACCTTCTTCCCTCCTCATTGTCCCTCCTACCCTAAATGGAACCCCAAGGAATTCTGAGCTGCATTATCATCCTTTTCACTTTAGTATTTGAGTCAGCCAATAAATTGCTCAGGCTGGATTCAGACTAGTGATTCTCCTGTCTCAGCCTCCAAAATAGCTGGGATTATATAGGCCTGGGCCACCATGCCAGGCTCTCAGCTGCTTCCTTTGAGGCCTCTATCTTGAGAAACTTGGGATGCTAGGGAAATATGCAAACCATTCTCTCCAAAGACCTCTTTCCTCTAAGCCTTCTTCCATCTGTACAAGTCAGATTTCTAAGGCCTTCATTGTGGTTTTAAGGGGTTCAGCAGAATTGGAAACCAGCTCAAAAATACTTATGAAATATTTGAGCAGTGACGTGTGGAATGTAACTTTTCATGTTGTGGCCAAAAGACAGGCAGAGTTGGATTTATATATTCTGCTAAGGTAATTTTCCACTCTGTGTTCTTATCTTGGCCTTCAATTTCCTCCTTTCTGGATTGATGCATATCTTCTTGATAAGATGGAAACAACAGTTAAGAATATTCGAGTTCTCTCTATAAAGATAGGGGATTTCTTTCTGTTTGTATTTTAGAGAGCTATAACCAACAGGCCATGTGATTAATTTGCAGTCAACACTACAATAATGTGTAGGCATAAATGCTTTTATTATTATTATTATTATTATTATTATTGTTATTATTTTCTTTCTTTCTTTTTTTTTTTATTCAAGAAATTATCAGAAGCTTGTGCTTGCCAGGTAGGTGCTGTGCCACTGAGCTGTACCCTTGGCCCTGTTATTATTTTTTCATGGTAAGATTAGACTAGGGGTGTGGGTAAAGGAAATGTTGAACTATTATTTAGAGGAGAAAGTCATGAGTGGGCCAAGAATATAGCTCAGTGGCACAAGTGCCTGCCTGGTGGCACAAGGTCCTGAGTTTGATTACCAGTAGAAGAAGAAGAAGGAGGAGGAGGAGGAAGAGGAGAAGAGGAGGAGGAGGAGGAGGAGGAGGAGGAGGAGGAGGAGGATGATCTTGCAATATACAACATGTAAAATAGTAAATTATATGAATCTAAAACCGCAATTGACCAGAATCTTTTCTGCTTGGTGCATTCCTGCCAACACCCATGGCCTCATGGATTATTTTTGTTTCTTGATAGATCTACTTGTTGCTTTATGAAATTTAACTCCTAATTCCTTTTTTTCTTAAACATTTGCTTCAGGGCCTCACTTCACATCTCAGACTCCTGTTTTCAGCCTCCCCAGCCCTGGGATTATAGATGTGGTTCACCACATCTGGTCTAGGTGGCTGGCTCAGCTTGCCCAGGGGCGGGGCCACCTCAACATGTGGTTCAGGGGATTAAACCTGGGTCCCTATACTTGCCTAAGTAGGCACTTAGTCTACTGAGCTATCTCACCAGCCCTTAACACCCAATTCCAATACTGCTTTCTAAAATGTTTCTAACAGGTTAGCTTCTGTTAGCATCCAGTGTTTTCGAATTCCATCGGTCTATGGCCCCATTCTCACACGGGGCTGACCCTGAGAACCAGAACAACTAAGCCTGTGGCCCTGCTCACCATCTCTGGTGAGGTCAGAGGCACAGCACAAAGCGAGTGTTGGTTCCTTAAGGCCCTGTTTCAAGGGAGCAGAAGGAAGAAGCATCTGCACCTAATCACATCCTGCTGCCAACATTTTCTGGGAAGCCCTCCTTTGACCCACCCTGCATGTGGTTCTTTGCCCTGTAATACAACCCTGTTGTAGCCATCAAAACCACAAAGCAGGGTGGGGGCAGTTCTGATTGTACTTTGTCATGTTCCAGTCACCTTCCTGCACAGAGTCTCTCCCTGGAGGCAGAGTTGATGATCACAGCTTGGGGTGGGTTTCTTGTGCATCATTTCCAGGTCTCCTTGTCCTAGTTTTGTTTTCAAGAGTGACATTTGTTTGAGCTTGTTCCCCGTCCTGAGCACCCCCCACTCCATGTCTCACCATGCTTCTGTCTTACCATACTTCTAAGACAGAAAAGCACCACACTGTGCTACTGGACACATAGCTTAATTTTTTTTTTTTTCTTTTTCTTTTTGAGACAGAGTCCTGGTATGCAGCTCAGGCTGCCCTTAAGCTCATGTTTGTAGCCCAAGCTGGTCTTGAACTCGCACCGATCCTCCTGCCTCAGCCTCCCAAGTGCTGGGATTACAGGCATGCACCACCATGCCTGGCTTAATGACAACATCTTAATAACTGTTTTTCTAATTTCAAAAGTGATACATGTTTAAGAAGAAAATGTAGGAAAATCTGGGAGGATAGGAAGGGAAAGCTCTTGAGTGACCAGCCCGGGGAGTGGCCTGCCTGCCAGATGGGGACCGCACGAGTCTCAGTGGGCCTCTGTGCTGGGCCAGCAGATACCATATTCAGCTCAGCAGATGTTGGAGGATGATGTGCCACAAAGACAGGACCAGGAGCTCTGCCACTTGATACTACCTAAGCCCTAAAACTCAGTTCCAATCTCAGTGAGAAGGGTGAGGAAAAAAACCTTTGCTTTGACTGAGATGAAAAATATTAACCTGAATAAATAGTGCTTGAAAGAACACTGGGCTGTAGGTTTGTATTCTCTTTCCTGCTCCTGTGACTTCTAATCCCCCACTTTCAAAGCACCCTACTTTTATTCCCTTTACCAGTGGCTCCATGAGGTTCTATCATTGCACCAGTGCAGACTTGAGGGGTATACTGTGATTTTGGGGCTCTCTGTAGAAGCCAGCACTGCAGATTACCATGGAAACTGAAGACACCAGCATTGTTCATGCTGGTCTTAGACAGAGGTTGTTCTCAGGTAAGGCTGGAAAAGGCTACTGTGACAGTGATGTACCTTTCGCAGTGGCTCTTGATCATGATGGCTTTCTTCCCTCACTTCTCCTCATTGGAGAAAGGGGTGAAATCTCAAAGCAGCAGGTAGATAGACCAAGGAGTAAAAATTACCCATGATTCTTGGTAGGAATGCACTAAGAAGAAAGGATTCTGATCTCCATAAGCCATGATGCCAGACCTGGTTCTTTGTTCCACTTGGCCTCTCAGAACCACCGGAGTGGAGCCCTTTCTTTCTGTGGAGCATTTCTTCATCTTTCTTTCTTTCTTTTTCTTTTTCTTTTGCATCTCTGCATCCTTGGCAACATTCAGGGGAACTCCACGGTGGGAAAACATGTTCATCGTCAAGACAACTCAGCTTGAGAGACAGCCACTGAGGCAGCCTTGGTAAACCTAGAGACCTCCAAGAACAGAGTACAGTGCCAAGACTGTCACTGCAGGGATGCTCATAGTTATGGAGAAGCTGAACCGTTCAAAATGTGGAACCACCAGGGGCCACTTAAATAGATCCTGGCTCATTTGTACAAAGGAATACAGGGCAGTCATTAGAAAACAGATTTATGGAAATTAAGAGGGTGTAATTATGGTTCATTTTAAGTCACAAAGGTTTAAAACAGTATATCCTGCATGATCCTACTTTAATAACGAACAGCATTTATAGTGCTGTATCTAGCAGATAACAACAGCCTTCATTTTTTCTTTTTTCATGCCTTTCCACATGTTGAAAGTGATTAAGACCAAGATGCATTGTTGCAATTCTAAAAATTACACACTTGGGGAATGGCAATATTGCTCAGTCCTGCTGTGGTGGCTGTGGGGGTGTGGCACTTGCATTTGTCTACAAGAGGGGGTACGTACGGCACCTGCTAGGAGGAGCACAGAGACTGACAGTCTCCAACTGCAGCCCCTTGGGGAGCCAATCCCATGCCCTTTTTGGGTGCCCTGGCCTACTGGCTCCCACATTTCCTGTCCCATGAGGGAGTCTGCTTGGGCTAATGGAGACTTTCTCAAAACTGCCCATAGTCTGAACTCTTCCCACCCAACACCTCGTCCTCCTTTCTCCTTCCACCAGCGCCAGCTCTGCGTGGCAGCCATACTCCTTCCTGCTCTGTGTAGCTCCCTCTTGCCTTTATTCTTTCCAAGTACCTCTTGCACTGCTGTCTTGATGCCTGCATCTTGTATGACCTAACAGGATCCTTTTGTGTTCCTGAATATTCTGCAAAAAGCCTGGACTTAGTGGTTACAAACTCTTCATATATGTCTTAGTTACTTTTTACTTGTTGCTGGGACAAATACCTGACACTCGAAATGAAGGAAGTAAAGGTTTATTTATTTATTTAAATTTTTAAAAAAATTTTATTTATTTTTTTTTCTTGTTTCAGAAGCTTTGTTTGTTTATTCACTCATTTTTATGGCGGGCTCAGCCCGCCCCGAGGGCAGGGCTGGCGCAGCATGCCGTGCCGGGGATTGAACCGCAGTCCCTGAAGCCGCCCAAGCTTTCCCAAGCAGGCGCTTTAGACCACTGAGCCATCCCGCCAGGCCCCCAGGAAAGGTTTATTTAGCTTACAATTACTGGAGATTTCAGTCCCTTCTTGGCTGGATCCAAGGCTGAGTGGCACATGGCTGAGGGCAGCAGTTCATGGCTGCGGAATAACAACAAAATGGCGACAGAGGCAGCCAACCAAACTGGGTGGCAGAGAGCAATAGCTCTAGTCTGTCTCTCGGTCTCTCTTTATATTCCAATCAGGCTTTCTGCCTTAGGATATCCGCCCTAGACTACACCCATAGTCCCAGCCCTACTCAGACCAATAATCCCATCAGTATTAAAACACATAATCCCAGGGATCATAGATCAAGTCTCAATCTATAGAAGTCCCTGTCCAGTGACTACATGGGGCTTTGAGGGGACAACTAGACATAAACCATAACAATATAGAAATACCCTGCCCCTCTGCCAAGGAATTATTACCCCCAGAGCACCCCCAGGGACATTGCAAATACAACCCCCCCACCACCACCACCAAGGTTTTCCTCATCTTTTTGGATGGTTGCGTCCTGAAATTTCTGTTAATCCTGCTTCCTCTCACCCCCGGTATTGATTCAGGAAAAGGCCAGCAGTAGCCAGATTGATGCCCATGATCTCTGTCGCTTCTAGGATCAGAAAATGTAGCAAGAAAACGTAGGATCTGACAGCAATGGGTCTGTGGTACCTCAAAGCCGAACATGGGGAGCTTTGTAGAGAAACCTCAGGAGCTGGAATTTTGGAACCAGGTGAGCTCTGAGCTTTTGCACCGATAGCCAGATCCATTCTCCTGGGCCAGTGAGCTGTTGAGCAGGCCAGCTCTTCCCAGCACCCAAAGGCTCTGGGTCCCTCTGGTACCTCTCAAGGTGTCATCAGTCTCTTAGTGGAGTTGTCATATGCCTCGTGTTGGGAGCCACAGGCTTGGAAGAAGGTGCCTAAACTTACAGGTAGAGACGGCCTTTGGGTTTCTGGGATCAGGGCCCCAAGTCCCGCTGGGACAGGGCTGAGTTCATGCAACCTGCCTTGGGCAGTGCCTGCAGGGTGTCTCCAGCTTGCACAGCATCTGTCAACTCCTCTGTGCCTTTCCAAGATTTTTCTTTTACTATTGCAAACAACCAGAATTGGTCTCTGCTACTTACTCATTAAGAATCCTGGCTTATTTACATATATAATAAACAGTATTTTGCATATGTTAAATTAGCATAGTGAAAACCATATTCATAATTAAGTTTAGCAATGAGGTTGCCTGGGATGGAAGGGAGGTGAAGACACACGGGAAGCGGAGAAAGGGGGCACATAAAAATGTGAACACGAGGGAGGGTATAAGGGGGCATGAGGAAAAATCCCACCATGTGTCCAGTATAATTTCCTGTTTGCATTTGCATAGTCAGTGTATTTGCATAGCAGTGTAGTCTCAGATTTTTTTTTTCTTTTTTTTTTTTTTTTTTTTTTTGTGGGACCGGGGTTCAAACTCACGACCTTGGACTTGCCCAGCAGGCACTTGTGCCTCGGAGCCATCTCCCCAGCTCCTGTAGTCTCAGATTTACTGAATAAACGCTAGGGTTAGGGCTGGGGATGTAGCGGATCAGTGGAGTGCTTGCCTAGCATGAGCAGCGTCCTGGATGTAATTCTGAGCAGTAAAACCCAATCTGACCAGACAACTCCAGGGCTGTAGCCAGGTATGAGTACTTTCAGAACATCTTAGGGGACGATGACGCAGAGATGGCTTGTCAAGCGTTCCCGTACCACCCGCGGTTGTCTCAGTTTCTCTTCTTTCGTTGCTGGGACAAATACTCAACACTCAAAATGAAGGAAGAAAAGGTTTGTTTAGCTCAGTTATTGGCAGTTTCAGTCTGTACTCAGCTGGCTCCAAGGCAGAGTGGCACAGGGCAGAGAACAGCAGTTCATGGCAGTGGAAGGTGACAAAACAGCAACAGCAAATGGGAGGAGTAACAGCAACAATGGGAACAGAAAGCAAGTCTGTCTCTCTGTCTCTCTTATGTTACATTCAGGCTATCTGCCTCAGGCTGGGTGCAGCACTCATACCCATAATTCCAGCAGCACTCATACCCATAATCCCAGTAGTATTCAGACTCATAATCTCAGCCTTGAATCATGAATTAATCACAAACCGTATGTCTGTGCCTCATTGACTGCATGAGGCTTTCTTTTTTGGTGGGGGCGGGGGCAAATACACACAAACCCTAACAGGGGCCTTCACACCTCTATCAGTGTCAGCTAGCAGCTTGCTTAGCAATTCCTATTCCTGGATTTCAGAATTTCCACTCAGAGTCGGGCAGCCCACAGGACCAAATACCTGGAGCTGACAGCAACCACGAATTACTTGGCCCCAGGCCCAGGGCTGGTGCAGCGGGCCTTGTGTCTGAAAGAGCCGCTTTTAAATTCTGTAATGATGGTTTTGTCCAGCAGTTCCAGCGTTTGGAACATTTCCTAAGAAAATAACCACATGATGTGAAAGGATGTCTGAGGAAAAACTGTTCATCACAACTGTTGTTTACATTAATGAATGTTTAGAAACAAGTCAAATATCAATCAATAGTTCAGTTAATCAGAATAAGTCTGACACATCCATCTGATGAAAGGTTATGGCTAGCCAAACTGAGAGGTAGGTCTCTGTCACCAAAATGAAAATATGCCCATCATAGATGGCATTTGGCATGAAAAAAATCAGATGGCAAAGAGCAGAGATAGTACAAATGTGACAGATGGCTTTCACATGTATGGTATGGCCATATAGCATGCATTGTCTTGGGAACAGTTCTTTCTCCACCCAAAAATAGATCTAAATGCTCTCTGGAGAACCTTCAGTTCACTCTTTTATTTTACTCACACCTCACACATGAACACACACACACACACACACACACACACACACACACACATTTTTATTACAAAGAATTTCAAACATATATAAAAGCAGTTTTAAAAAATCATTTTTGTTTGTTAAGACAGGGTCTCCCTCTGTAATTCAGGCTGGCCTTGAACTCACCAGGTATCTCACACTAGTGTCAAACTTCCCGCCTCAGCCTGTAATCCAAAGTGCTGGAATTATAGGTGTGTGCCACCATACCCAGCTCGTAAAAACAGATTAAGAAGTACGAACAGCCCTTAGTATCTGTGGATTTTGCATTTACAGATATAATCCACCATAGATTGAAATAGTGTCTGTGTTGCCAGGTACACAGGTGCACACCTGAAATTCCTGTCTTCTGGGAGGCTGAAGCAGGAGGACTGCAAGGTAGAGCCCAGCCTGGGCACTTTAGCAATTTGGTGAGACTACTTGAAAAGCTGTATTTATACTATACATGTACAAACCTTTTTCTTGTCATTAATCTTTAAACAGTATAACAGCTATTTACATGGTATTTCCTTTGTGTGAGGCATTATAAATAACCTAGAGATAATTTAAATACTGTACAGAGGATATATATATATATATATATATATATATATATATATATATGTTATATGGGCCAGGGCTTTGCTATTCTGTATCAGGGTCTTAAGCACTGGAGGGATTTTGTATCTTTGAGGGTCCTGGGATAGATTCTGTAAGAAATACGACTGTGTAGGAGTCCCAGTTCACTGTCATCTGCCTTGGATTCTTTTCAGTACAAGGTGAATAGTGTTTTACCAAGATCCCATGTTGTTACTCTGTACCAGAATTATTTGGAAACAGATATCTCCTAGACCACTTTTGTTATTTAAATTGTTTTGAATCTAGGACTCAAATAAAGCCCATCCGAAGCAATGAACTGATACATCTCTGTCATGCAAGTTGTCCTCTATTTGCTTTTCATAATTTTTGGTTGACAAAAGTCCTATTATGATGCACTTTTCAAGGACT
This sequence comes from Myocastor coypus, assembly GCA_004027025.1. Taxonomy (NCBI): domain Eukaryota; kingdom Metazoa; phylum Chordata; class Mammalia; order Rodentia; family Myocastoridae; genus Myocastor; species Myocastor coypus. The sequence continues at coordinate 29,152 of PVJA010017028.1, read as the reverse complement.
GGCCAGATAGTTCAGTGGATTACAGCATCTGCCTAGGCAGGGGAAGGGATCAGTGTTAGAGACCCAGCACCACATGCCACGTTGGCCCTGCCCCTGGGGTGTGCCGAGATAGCAACTGAGACTGAGCATGGTGGTGGCACAAGCACCTGTAATCCCAGCACTTGGGAGACTAAAAACAGGAGGATCATTAGGAGTCCGATCTGTGTAGTGAGACCCTATAGACCCTGTACTAAAATACATTTTTTTAAAAAAATCCACTTTCCAGTATAAGAAGAGGGGACCTGCAGCTTAGCTCAGTTAAGCACCTGCTCAGGCAAACTCAGTCAGGCGCAGGGAATCGGGGTTCGATCCCCAGCTCCACGAGCCTTACCCAACCAGCCCTTGAGGCAGCTTGAGCAAGTCAAAAAAAAAAAAAAGTCCTTCCAGTCTAAGAAGCACTTTACACACTGGACCAGTGAACGTTTGAGTAGATAGCAGTTAGGATGGCTGAAAACTAAGTTTTAAATTTTGTTTAATTTTAATTCATATCAATTTAAATTTAAATCTTGTTCAATTATTGAAAAACTTGGAAATCTGGAATAAGCTGATATTTAAATTTACTTTTTCATCTGAAATTTTATGAGGCCTAAATACAGGTTAAGTACTTCTGATGAACATTCAACATTTAATATGAGATCAACATTCAGCATGAAGTATACACTGATTTTAAAAGTTAGTATAAAAAGAATGCAGAGTATCTCATTACTGATTTTCTATTGGCTGCATATTGAATAATAACATTTTGGATCGGCTGTGTCCAATAAAAATGCAGAAATAATTTTATCTGCTTCTTTTTAGATTTTAAAATGAGATGACTAGAAAATCTTGTGTATCTATTTCCCTATGGCAGTGCTAGGGATAAAATCAAGGCCCCTCGTGCTACGCAAGTGCTTTCTCTTTGAGCATATCTCAGTCTGCCTGGAAGATTTTGAGTTAGTTTCCTATCACTGCTGTAGTGGACAGTGCTGCTGTAGAACTTTGCAGTCTGGATTTTGCTGAATGAATTCTCTCATGTTGTGTAACATGTTCTCAGTTCCCTATCATTTAGTAATAGAAGCTTGCTCAGAATGGGACTTGTTTTCGGGGAGGACTACTGCACAGGTGACACAGAGCCCCTTGCGTCTCTCTCTCTGTCACTCGTCAGCATAGAGGATGATTACAGTCATTAAAAAGTGGCAGATGGATGGGGTTCTCATTCACTCATGTCCTCCTTGCTTATTGGCGTGAACCCTTCTAAAACCTTCCTCTGCCCAGCTTTTTGGTTACATGGGGTACAGACCAGAGAGGAAAGACAGTCCAAAAGCTGGAATGTTTTCTTCCAGGCTATCCATTCCAAAACAACGAGTTGGCTCTCTATCATTCTCCAAAGGTGAATAATGAAAGATTATTTTATACTGTCGTGAAGCCACTGAGCTAAACCTCTGTGCCTGCTTTCATTTGTGTAGTAAAGATGACACTCACAGATATCATGACCATTCCCTATGCAGCTGTACTCTGGGGCCACCATGGCACCCACAATGGGGCTGACCTTTATTTGCAGCCAAGGCTTCTCCCGGGTATGGGAGGTTGCCCTGCTTGGGTAGAGGTATCTAGAAGGGTTGGAGAGTGAACATTGCCACCAGTACATCTTGTCAGCCCTGGGCACTTGCATACCAGCCTCCCCTGCCCCTGAGGAAACTAACCTGCTTTCCTTTTAGATCTACTTTGTGTGTGTGTGTGTGTGTGTGTGTGTGTGTGCGCACGTGTGTGTGTGTGTGTGTGTGTGTGGTACTGGGGACTGAACTCAGGACCTGGCACTTGCCAAAGCAGGCACTTATGCTGCTGAGCTATCTTCCCAGCTCTAGGTCTACTTTTGAGTTTTAAGTCTTGTGGGAGTGTTACTTTCCTTCTATAAATATTTTATATTTTTTATGTTTCTTCCTAAACGCATACCTAGGTATGCTGTTTTCTTTTTGTTACCACAGATAGACTATTCTTTTGTGTCTTCTAGCCAGTTGGATTTGTACATATGGAAGCTCTAGATTTTTGTATGCTGGCATTATGATTTGCTGCTACGTGGAATTTTTTTCTTTCTCATTCATGGTAGCTTGTTTTTTTATTAAAATCATTTGGAATTCTGTAATGGCATTTATAAGTGACATTGGTATATAGTTTTCTGGATCAATCTTTGTTAGAATTTAAAATTAAATTGTAGATATTTCACAAGCTGAGTTTGGAAGTTTTCTTTTTATATTGTACTCCCAAGAAGTTGAGGTAATTCTGGATTACCTAATTTTTAAACATTTGGTAGATGTATTGAGTGAAATCTGGACTTTGCCAGCTGTGGTGATGCATGCCTGCAATCCTAGCACTCAAGGTGCTGAGGCAGGAGGACAGTCAGAATTCTGAGGTCAGCTCATAGTGAGATCAAGGCCAGCATGGAGTATATAGCAAGACCTTGTGTCAACGCACACACACACACACACACACACACACACACAGTATGAATCTGATGGTTTTTGTTCTGTGGTAGACTAAAACATGGTCACAAAGAGGCATAAGACAACATTTAAGGGTGAGGGAATTGTTCTATATCTTGACTAGTGGTTGTGAGATTGTATATAATTACCAAATTACATAATTACAATGGGTGAATTTTAGTACGTATTCTTCATAAAGCTCAAGAAATGGACAAAAATTCTTTGATAACCTCCTTATCAAGCAGTGGAGTCAAGCCATAATGGTGGCATAGGTTTATAATCCCAGCTACTCAGGATGCTGAAGCAGGATGTTCACAAGTTCAAATCCACACTAGGTAATTTATTTTTTATTTTTTTAAAAATTTTACTTATTTATTTATTTATTTCTTGTTTCAGAACCTTTGTTTGTTTTCACTCATTTTTGTGGCCGACTCAGCCCACCCCGAGGGCAGGGCTGGCGCAGCATGTGGTGCCAGGGATCGAACCGCAGTCCCAGATGCTGCCCAAGCTTTCCCAAGCAGGCGCTTTAGACCACTGAGCCATCCCGCCGGGCCCCACACTAGGTAATTTAGCAAGACTCTGTTTTAAAGTGAAAAACAAGAAGGCCTGGGGATGCAGCTCCGTAGGAGGCACTTGCTCAGCACGCACAGGTTCCAGGTTCAGTCCTCAGGACTGCAAATAACATCCTCAAAGCCAAAAAAAGAGGTGGAGACAATGCCCTGCTTTAAATCTAAATGGACCTGTGACTGCTAGCAGACTATAGTGGAAGTAACATTAGAAGATGTCCCAGGTTAAGGCATTGAAGACCAAGTTGGTCTGCTCTGATCTGAGTCACCACACAGCAAGCCTGGGCATGGGAATGTTATGCTAGATGGATCAGCTGTCAGCCTCCAGCTATGGGTGTCCAGACCTCCCTGCACCACTGCATTCCCTGTGCCACAGGTGTACCTGAAGCAGCTGCTTTGAAGAGAAGCCCGATGTCTCAGCCACAGCACCCAGGTAGCCCCAACAGAGCTCCGCTAAGAAGCCATGTGTGAGACATGGTGGCTGGTGCTTTATGTCACAAAATTATGAGGCAGTGGATAATTGAACATGTCCCTTTTATTTTAGTCTTCATTTATGAAATGACAGGTTTTATTTCCTTTTCCTTCCTCTTTTCAAGTCTTTTTCTCAAATGATTTCCTTTATAAGGTCTTCTAATCTTGTTGTGCTCTTCTTTCATATGCTATCATTTTTCTTAATTCTCTTTCGTTTACTTACTATATTAGGTTACAGGTTTCATCTGTTTAATGGGCATGGCTTTCTAGGGAGCCTTTTATCTATAAATACATTATTCTGTCCCCCCTTTTTTTTTTTTCCTCCTAGGGTGGATTTGCTCCTGGTCTTTTTCTGTTGCTCACTTATAACTTTTTATTAGTCTATTTTTGAGATACATAATAAAAATTTATCATGGGGAATTGGCACATCTATATATCACATCCTGGTCATTTTTAATGAAAGGAACTTTTTTCTTGAGCAAAGATTGGTGGATTAAGAAAACTTTCTTAGATTTATACTGCCTTAGAAGTTTTCCTTGCGCTATTTTGACAAAGTGATTTAAACATATCTATACATAGGCAAATATTTTCTGAAATAGGTTTCCCTGCTCTTCTCTGCCACTTTTATTGTTATTATTGTTTTCTTCTTCTTTTTTGTTTCTTTGTTTTTTGAGGAAGGTATCACTCTGAAGCTCAGGCTAGCCTTGAATTTATCGTGTTGCCCAAGTTGGCCTCAAACTCAACAGTGACCCTCCTGCTTCAGCGTCCTGAACACTAGGATTACAGCCATACTGTATCACCATGCCTTGCTTCAAGCATTTCTTTCCCTCCTTTGCTTTTCTACTTTGTATGCTCCTCCCTGTGGCACCCAGCTTAAATTCTGCTCCAAACAGATTGATTTCACTGCAGAACTATATCCTGCACATTTATAATCTCAGCCAGCAGAGAGCTGCCCAAGCTCCTTGCGTCTTCTTCGGGTGCCCTGGCAGGCTGGACCCAGGAAAGGTCCCTCAGCTGCTGCCCTGTGTTCTCAGCTTGGGCTGCCAAGATTTCCAGGGCGATTTGTGGGTTCTTGGGTTTCTGAGCCAGCAGAGTCTATTGCCTTTGCTTCTGTTCCTCCCACACAATTGTCAAAACCACAGGCTTCTTGCTGCTGTCAGGAGCTTGTACCCACCTCCTCCTACTCTGGAGTTTGTAGCTGAACTTTGTACATCAGGGATGCAGGGCCTACGCACATGGTGTCTGCCAGAGGCCTGGTGTGGGGCCTGGATGTCGGAGACACTGTTTCTAGCAGTGAAGTGTATTTTAAGAATTAGATTTAAAAATCAATTTCATGGAGTTAATAACAGCTACATACAAATATAATGTATAATAATTTAATTAATCTTAATTAAGTTATATTTTTAAAAAATTCTGTTCCATGGAAGAAATTGAGAAGTTCAGAAGTTAAGTTACTTATGTTTTGGAAAGGCCTGGAAGTTCCTCAAAATAGTAAACAGAGGTTTTTTTCTTTTTTGTTTGGTGGGTACCAGGGATTGAACTGAGGATCATACATTTGTCAGGCAGGTGCTTATGCCCCTGAACTACCTCCCTGACCAGACCCAGAAGTTCTGCTCTTAAGTGTATACCAAAAAAAACCCAAAACACAAGTCAAATGTTTGTAGACATCTTCCTCATAATAGTCAAAAGGTAAAAACAATCTAAATATTCTGTAAAAGGTGAATGAAAAAATTTCAGTATAGACCTACAGTGGAATATTCACTACTGTTCAAAAGGAATTTATTGATGCATTCATTAATTCATTCATTCATTCATTCACTGGACATACATGGGATTGAGCCAGAGCCTTTGCACTAAGTTACATTCCCAATCATTTTTTTTTTTAAAAGAAAACTTTTATTCTGGGACAAGGTCTCACCACGTTGCTAAATTACCAAGATTAGGCTTGAGTTTGTAATCCTCCTGCCTCAGTTTCCCGGGATGGTGGGATTATGGGTGTGCACCACAAAGCCTGGCTAAACAAATGAAATTCTGACAGATTCTACAGCATGAAGGAACCTTGGGGCCATTATGTTACATTTAACAAGGCAGATGCAAGAACAAATATTGTACAATCCACTGATCTGAAATCTAAATGAATAATTTTATGGAGATAGACAATGGCTATCTAGGACAAGGGGGTGTGAGGGATAAGGGGACTGACTGGTAATGAAGACTGGCTTTCCTTTTGTGGTGAGGACAATGTTCTAAGTCAGTTTTGGTGATGACGGGCCCGAAGCTACAAATATACTAGAAACCACTAAATTGTGTAGCAGACCTGGCAGATTCCATCTCAACAAAGCTGAAAGCAACACTGTTGTCAGGATGGCCATCTTCTCAGAATTCTCTTATTTAAAAACAAACAAACAAACAAACAAACATTAATTATACACAAACGTCTATCCTTCTATGTATTGTAACAAGTTTCACATAAATCACACACTGGACCCTCCTAGCAGGGCACCCGGAGGGCTCTGGGAGGGCAGGAAGGTGGCCTGGTGCACCCTGAAGAAGGCTTTGTGGCTCCAGACTGTCAGCTGTGGGCACAGGGAGTGGGGTCTGCCCCTTGCTGGACCCCAGCTCAGCTCCCAGCTGCTGCCTCTGCCCTCCGATGGAACTTTACTGCTTTTTTCCACTGGTTGACTCAGTCCTGCCGTTCCCTGGGCTTCAGGGGCTGTCAGGGTCTCCTCCTACTGCCGAAACCTCCTAGCGCAGCCCAGCCCAGCCCCGCCCCGCCTGCCCTGGTGAGATCCATTCTGCTTTTCCTCTTGTCAGACAACAAAGACACTGGAGGAATTTATTTACTCCTCCAGTCAGCTAATGAGACAATTCAATGGAAGGCAGCCTGAGCCCCCTGGAGCCTCCGCAGGCCTGCGACTCCTTTTTCTGTGTTCTGATTCCCAAGCATTTCTTCTACATATAAATTTTCCACGGTGAATAGACACCATTCTTCTGGGAAACCCATTTGTTCCCTTGGCTATTTGATTTCCATCTCTTGTTTTGCTTTTTATTATTATTGTTAAACTGTAATTAATTCTTCTCCCATCAGCTTCTCTTTAGTGCACTCTGCTAATGCAGCGTGAAGAGCCTTCGCTCGCCCGCAACTATACACCTATTCTCAAGAAGAACAGAGCCTCTGACATTTCAAAAACCCACAAGCTGCTAAATCTTTCCCTGCATGAGAGAGGTCAGGGGAAGGAGGCTAGGTGGGGTTGAAATGATTTCATAGTTAAGAGACTGTGACTTTCAATCAAGTGAGATGGTACTGATTTTTTTTTTTTTTTTTTTTTTTTTTTTTTTTTTTTTTTTAGAAGCATTGGAAAGGTTCAAACTCATCCAGGAAGCCTAAGAGAAAAGGCTAACTGTACTTTATTTGTTTATTTATTTAGGCAGGACTGGGGTTTGAACTCATGACCTTGTACTTGCCAAGCAGGCACTTGTACCACAGAGCTATCTCCCTGGCCCCCTAAATATCCTTTAAAATGAGACTTCTGTTCTTCTGCTTAAATTTGAAGCTATATTCTTCCTATCTCTAGAGGACTTGCGCTGTGTTCTCTTCTGTCAAACTTTTGCTCAAGATTAGCCCCTTTGAAAGGTTTCCCAGCATCATGGGCTACTCCATAGTGGGGTCTATAGTCAGCCATGCAAGAGCCCCCACTATATCTACATTCTGATCCCTAGAGCCTGCCAATATGACCCTCTGTGGGGAAAAAAATGTCTTTGTCATTGTAATTCAGCTTAAGATCTTCAACTGTGGAACACCTTGTTCAGTATTCTGGTGAGCCCCAAATGCCATGAAAGCATCCTTTTGATAGACACACAGGGGAGACAGGGAGACAGACAGGAGAGAAGCAGGTATGGTGGAGATAGAGGGAGACATTAGTGTCCTAGGGCTGCAAGCCAAGGAACACCCAGAATGATGGGTGATCGGATGAGCTCAAGCCAAAAGCCGGCTCTGGGGGCAGGAGGTGAATTTCTATGACCCAGATCTTGGCAGAGCTGGCTGCCCACAGCTTTGCTTTTCCTAGAGCATTGTCCTTTCGAATGGACAGAGGAGATGGTCCATAGCAGCCCAGCTGGGACTCTCGTTAACCCAAGATTCTGCCATCCAATTTCCCCCACAAATTATATTCATTTCTTTCAATGGCTGGAAAGAACATGTCTGTGAGTAGAAAAGGTGCTGGAATCAGGGTCCACATGTAGTCTTTCAGCGGGATCGTGTCATTTTTCTGTCTCAGAAAATGGCCCATCCAGTAAGCCTGGACCCAAGAAGGGTCCTGCAGTCCACTCTGTAGCTCTTTGCTCATTTATTTACTCACTCACTCATTCATCAAACATTTGCTTTTAGATTTTGATTTTTCTCATCAGTGGACGATACTCTATTATAAACACTCTGTTTTCTTTTTCAGTCCATTTGTTCAAGAAACTTCTGGTCATTCACCCTGCAAAGGTCTCTTTAGTTCATTTTCCTCTTACTACTAACCTCCTATGTTGTATCTGCTGCAGTTCTTTGTTCTAGCCTCAGGGATTTTGTCCGAGCTAGTCTGGGTCTAGTCTATATTCTCTCAGAGTAGAGGCTGGGGAAGTAGCTTGGTGGTCTAAATGCCTGCCTGGCAAGTGCAAGGATCTGAGTTTGATCCCTGGTACTGCAGCCCTAGAGCCCCAGGGTGTGCTGTGCTGGCCCCAAAACTGGGCATGGTGGCATGCACTTGTAATGGGAGGCTGAGACAGAAGGATCATTAGAAGTTCAAGCTGTGTAATTAGACTCTGTAATAAATAAATAAACAGATAAATAAAATATATTTTTTCACAGTAGAAATGCAGCGCATATAGTGTGTCTACTACATCAATAAGCTGGTGAGCTAAAAGCCAATTTTTAGGTGTTCTAGTCAATTTTATTCTATCCTGTGGGAAAAGGTTTAAAATATTATATTTAAATTTCTCCTATTTCTATTTTCAATAATATTCTCACAGCTTAAAGAATGAGTTTTCTTCCTAAATGCCATGTTCCTGTTTGACTTGCTACAGTTATGTATATTTACACTTGTGTGTGTCTACATAAGTGTATGTGTGTGTGTCTGTGTTTGCCTGCAGGCTGTCTCTGGTAACAGAAAGTTTATTTTCCTTCTTCTCACAACTCAAAAATTGACTGGATGAATGTCACCAAAATTAACTCTCCAGACTTGAATCCATAAATAAATTAAATTCTGGTCTCAAATGTTACTTTTTATTTTTAAAAAGTGACAAGGTGAGAGTGATTGTGTTTGCTGCTCGAATGGGACACTTGAGAACACCTAAAATACTTTGTGCCATTCACTTATGTGACCCACTCTCTGCTCTCATGAAAAAATTTTCATTTCTGGCAGAGCGGGCTGAGAGCTGAGGCCCACCACCGTGAGATGAGAGGGGATGTGGTGCTGACCGAGCTCAGAGAGGCCTTCACCATTCATTGGTAGCAACATCTCTTTCCCTTGGCTTGAATGTCAGCTTTCAGTGGGAAACAGAACCTTTCTTTTCACAGAGAAAACGTTTAAGATGGCAGTGGAAGGGGCCTGCTGCTGGAAAGAAGTCTCAGAGCTCCTGAGGAGAGCTGAAATTCTGCTCAGTTAGCAGAGGGACCTGCATTTCTCAGTCACTTCCAATGGATCACATCAAGGCCCATGGCGAGGATGACACCAAGGTGCTATAATCTGGTAAGAGCTTGGAAACGGAAGAAGACTCATTTGATTTCTTCTTTAGTTGTTCAGTTGGTTTTGTCTTACTTTTAGTGACTGTTTTTACATTTGGGGGTAAAAACCTTTGGGGCAAATCCCCAAGGTTTCCTCTGTTCTTTCCTGGTGTTTTCCTTGGATTGGGGAACTCATGGTTGGGCCACACCCACTCAGTGTTCTACTTCCAGTTGAGGTTGAGACTGGTGTCCCCAGTGCCAAGGCCCACCAGGGGCAGAATGGGCTCGCTGTGAACACTAGTTTTGAAAATTTCATGTTTGACATGGGCATGTGGAAAATAATTCAAGTCCTAATTATTTCCACCTCTCCTCTTTTCCCCAGTATTATCCCCTGTCTGAGTCGCTTAGCATGTGTAGCTGTAGTAGCTCTAGCAGATAGATCCATATTAGTCTTTAAAAATGCTTTGGTGGGTGCTCCTGCCCAGGGTCCTCCCAGAATTCAGCAGATTGCGGTGGGTGGTAATTATTGTTTCTTCTCCTCCACATTTACCTCCCACTACTTTCTCAATCACAGGCTCCAATATCACAAGAGGGACTGAAACAGCCAAACACCCTGCTGTGTGGGGCCTGTCTCTTATTTTGGAGACACACTGAGCACACCAGTCATTCTAAGTGCTTCTAAATCCTATGAAAAAAGGAAAACAGCAATTAGGAGGCTATGGTTTTTTAGGGTAGATGGGAAAGATTTCTCAAAGATACTGGGAGATGATTCGCATAGTCTTGAGAGATCATCAGGCAGTATAAAGTAAGACAGTGAGTGGCCAGGTATCTGGTCTGTCAGTGGTCCTGTAGTATATGAGCCTGGCCAGTAAGATCTGGAAATTTCCACCATGGACTGTTTCTGGCTTGGTATCATCTTATGGATCTCTAAGCAATCACCAAACCTTTAGAACAAATATGTTACATGGAAAGCCTTTTGTCTGTGGAGCTTTAAAAGACAAAGGAGAATTTGAATCTGTTTATTCAAAAGGCAGGTGACAAAAGATCAACAATTTCGAGGAATCAGAAATTTGAGAGGTAACCAGGTGAATATGAAACCCCTTGGGGTCCTTCAGGAACTCTGGGGAAGGTAGTACATTTTCCACAGTACATGGGATAGAGACTTGAGCAAATGTAATTGTCCACTAGAAGAGCAGGATTCTAGAAGACTGAAGATCGTAAGGTTAATATAACTAAAAACATGCTAATTGATTTTTAAAAACCAGAAACCTATAAAGAAGTAAAAGTTGCCAGCACAGCATTCCCATCCATTTGGTGTATTACATTCATGCATTAAAAAGTAAACTCACACACTGGCCCCTCCAACTTTCCCCTCTGCAATTGTGTCTGATGGTCCAGCTTTTAGAATAATGCAGTACATGGAGTCAGAAGCCCAGAGATCCATAAACCATCCAGACATCTAATAGTGCTTTAAAAGGGGCCCTGAATGCTGGAGGGTAAGTGGCCAGTAATGGCTGAGCTGGGTAGAGAGGGGGTGGAGAGAGGGCCCAGGGCTTTGGGGGAAAGTGAAGCAGGAGTGTAAGGAGAATTTTTATAGTAGCTATAAAAACAATCTCCATGCACACACAGCTCGATTTGGAGTTGGCCAAATAAACTCATGCCTCTTGCAGTTCATGCTGCCAACCTTGGCTTCAGTTCTGGCAGCCACTGCCTTTGACCCAGAGGAAATGCTTCCAGAGGGAGAGGGACACCATGTCACTGTGGAGCCAGCCCGAGGATGGCTCTCAGAAGGGCCTCCCTGTTACCAGGAGCTACAGGCTGGAGGCAGCCATCCTGGTCAATGGGCTCCTGGCAGGTGATTATTACTATGCAGCACCAGCATTTGGCTCCTTGGAACTGAACAATGGTGCAGACTTGGGAGCACAAGCCGTGCTCTGCTGACGTGGATGGGGCCGTCTGTTCCTGCAAAGTGTGATGATTTAGGGCTGCTGACTCTGCAGTCCATTCCCAGAGGGACTCCAAATGGAAATGCTCACCCATCAATACTCCCTGAATGCTCCGCTCTTAGAGAGTCACTAGTGACAACTGGAAATTCATGCCCTAGCCCTGCTCTGAAGCAGCCCTCACTTCCAGGTTTCCTTGCAATTCCCTGTTTAGGCGTACTAGGAGGAGAAGGCCAGGCCAAAGCTGATAAATGTTCAATCACCAGCACTCTGGGGGACAAAAGCCCTGATTAGTAGCATTTGCTGGTTTCCATTGAAATAAATACTCCCACCAGCTGCCAAGTTCTTCTACTGGACATGGAGTTGGGAAGAGGGTTCATTGTCCTATGACAGATGGAAATAACTTTAGGGTCATGGATAACAGTAAACTTCAATAAAAATTAAAGAAGCTGTGTGCTTTGGAGGCTTATCAGCATTCCTCTAATATCATTAAATTAATTAATTAGATAATTAATTTTTTGTGGCCAGTTCAGTCCACCCTGGGGGCAGGCCTGTTATATCATATGGTACCAGGGACCGAACCACAGTTCCTGTGCATTTTGCCTAAGCTTGCCGAAGCAGGCACTGTAGACTGCTGAGCTATCTCACCGGCCCCTTAATTTTAATTCCATATCATTTAATTTTTAATAATCATCCTGTTTAACAATGAGCTTTCAAAATCTCTATGAGTTAGTATACCAGTCAGCACAAGTACCCCACTGGCTGGGCCTTGGACCTTCCTGCTTGACGTTCTGGATCGAATTCTCTATATAAATTTCTTCTATGCTTCTCTCTCCTTTCTTCTGTTCCCCACTTCTCTCTCTTTCTGGGCTTTTTGCTGTATGCATTGAACACTTAGCCACTGTAGTAGGCACATGATGTGTATGGAGAGGCCCTTTGTGGGGAAGAGAGCCAGCCCTAGCTGTGCTCTTCTTTGGGCAGCAGGAGGATGACACTTTTCTTCTCCCAGCAGCAGAACAGAACCCGATGGGCAGCTCTGGCCCCGGGGTTGTGCATCAGTGTGACATGCATCACTTCTAGACCACAGTGTCCACTGGTGATGTAAGGCCAAGTGCTCTCTTTTCCTGTGACAGTGATCTCGGGAAAGGCGAATGGGCATGAACAAGAGGGAGGTATTAAATTTTTGTTGATGGGCCAGCAAGATAGCTCAGCGGACTCAACACCTGCTTAGGCAAGCTTAGGCAAGCACAGGGACCATGGTTCAATCCTCTGCACATCAGGCTGAGCCAGCCCCATCCAGGGTGGGCTGAGCTAGCCAGAGTCTGGGTGTGGTTGCACATGCCTGTAATCCCAGCACTGAGGAGGCTGAAAGCAGGAGGATCATCAGGAGTCCAAACTGTGTAGTGAGACCCTGTAACAATTAAGTACATTTAATTTTTTTTTTTTGTTGTTGTTGTTGCTGTGGCTGTTAGTATGGCAGAACTTGATCTGTTTCAGTGGTGAGTGGCCCTCTGTGTGCATGTATTACCCAGAAATCCTGGGTCTGTCCTTCAAAGGCTCCCTTTCCCATCACAATTTCTAGCATATGGGAATACCTACTAAGTGCTGTGAATGCTTTTGGGTTAATTTTTCTAGTTCATAAAAGTTTGGATGTCAGCTTTTTGGAGTTAATAAACATAGTGGTTCCACTTCTCCATTGTTATCCTGAATATGTGATTTCCATCTCTGGACCTGAGGTATAGGATCCATTTGTTATTCTTTCCCAGTTAGAAAAGAAAGAAAGAAAGAAAGAAAGAAAGAAAGAAAGAAAGAAAGAAAGAAAGAAAGAAAACAATGGAGGGGGTTGGGAAAGGGAAATACAATCCTTTTAAGACCAGCTCCCCTACCCCCAGTGGCATATATCACTTTTGGTCACATCTCACTGGGCAAAAATGCAGTCATGTGGGTATAACTAGCTGCGCAGAAGGTCGGGAACTGTGCTCTAGCTGAGCTGCCATGTGCCCTGTGAAAGCTTGTTACTGGAAGGAAAAAAGAGGGAGGGCTGCAGGAAGAATGGTGTGGTCTTGGCAGGGGAGGGGCTTTGTCCAGTGCAGAGAAGCTATCTGGGTTAGAGGAGCTCTTCCAAAGCAGAGGGACTGGTCCTCTCTGGCTTCCACTAGAGAATGGCCACCCAGGTGGGGGTCCTTCCAGGTGTCCCAGGCAATCCCATTTCTCTAGCATTATGGCTCCATTCCAACTAGGCAAGCTCCTTAAAGTCACAGTACTATTCATTTCCTTCAGTCCATTCCAGCCCATCTGCCTGCCTACCATGGAGAGCAGAGGGCACAGGGCACAGGGCAGAGGGCAAGGAGAACCTGTCAGACTGAGGGCAAAGTCAACACAGAGAAAGCAGAGGGAAAGATGAAAAGCTGCACACAACGCTGGCAACTTCATCTGAACACCTGGATTCAACCCTGCTTGACCAGATTCCCCTGAGTTCATCATTTTTGAGCCAATAAATTACAGGTTTTGTTTAATCCAGCGTGATTTGAGTGTGTCAGTTACATCTATGAGAGTCCTTATCTATGACAAGAGGCTTTCTCTAAACCTTATAAAATAAGCTCTTACGGATGTTCACATTCTCTCTTTCCCTTGTGTCAGTTCTGCCTGAATAGGTTGCCGTGAGCAATTTAATGAACAAGCAAGGCAATATTCTAGACTTCGGTAGAGCTGGCTCCACATTCCAAGCTCACAGGCTTGCTGAGGATCACAAGATATGACTTGTAATGGATGGTCCAACAGGCTGTCTCAGAAAAGTTACATGCTCTGCTACTATTGCTACCACTGCTGTTTTATTTATTTACTTACTCATTTTTAAAAGAAAAGCTACATTTGCATCTCACTCTGGCTGGTGTCCGGGACCACCTCATGCTGGCCCTCTCAGTAATGCAAAGTGTCAGACCAGCAGGCTGCCCACACCCCTAAGGAAAGGTTTAACAAGGCTTTCAGCTGGCAAAACTGCATGATGCCCGTTGTGTGCAGAACTTTGAGGACTAGGACAGTGGATTTTCAGAGAGCCCCCCCAGAGACTCTTGGGGAGAATCAACTGAGAAACCAACTGGTTTTCTCTAAGACTTAGAGTTACTATCCAAGAAGAGCATGGAACTGAGCTGGAACTGAGCTAGTCACCTGAAATTCTATCTACTGGGGAGACCAAGACAGGAAGATTACAAGTTCAAGACCAGCCTTGGAAGCTTATTGACTCAAAAAATCAAAAGGGCAGGAAGTGTAGTTCATTGGCAGTGGGCCCATAGGTTCAACCCCAGTACCATAATAATAAATTTAGGGTAATGAAGGGACACATGGTTCAGGGATTAGGACACAAGATATGCCTCCTATGTCCAGGTCTTCTAATGAGGACCCCTGCCTACAGAAGCAGCTGTGTGGAAGAACCTCTCCCCGACCATGGTAGTGACTGAACAGCTGCAGCAGTGGTCCTAGTAGCAACAGCAGCAGCGGCGGCCAACCGTTTTTAAAGCACTAGTGTATACTAAGCACATCCAACCAATAGCTCCTTTAAGAATCCCACCAATCCTCTGAGCTCTGCACCATGACTGTCCCCAGTTAAAACATGACAGAGTGGGAGAGGCAAGATGAAGTGTTTTGCCCAAGGGAATCCGATTCCAGAGCTCACGCTGCCTATAGCTTCTCAATCACAGAAAAGCCCAGGATGTTACCGACTGCTCTGGAAATAATCATGTGTGCTTTAGGTTAAGAAGACGCTGACACAAAATGTTGCCATTTGATCACCACGATTATTTCTGGTGAATGTATGTTCTGTACATGAGCGTGTGGGGGTGGATTTAGGAGTAC
This sequence comes from Myocastor coypus, assembly GCA_004027025.1. NCBI lineage: Eukaryota > Metazoa > Chordata > Mammalia > Rodentia > Myocastoridae > Myocastor > Myocastor coypus. The sequence continues at coordinate 14,115 of PVJA010017028.1, read as the reverse complement.
CCAGAGCAGCGCAGGTGATGGGAAAAGCTAGCAGGGAATGCTTCTCAGCAGGCACTATGGAAAAAGCAGCTCCACATAGAAAATGCATGTGAATTTATATTCTTTGAGGAGAATCGTACCCTAGATGTCAAGCTAAAGCATCTACTGATTGCAATAAAAAACTATAAGTATATAGGCAGTGATTGTGAAATCCTGTGCTCGTCCCTCCACCATCGTAATCTCTAGTGCCTAGGAGCATTCAAGAGCTACAAATGTTGAGTTTGTTTTTCTGGCTTGTGAAAGTTTAGATGTCAGTATCACAGGGTTCATGAGCATGGTGATTCCACCTCTTCCGGGCATAGGAGCCATTTCCCATTCTCCTCTAACCCTATACCATGCCACTAGCAGGTCCATCTTCCTCATTCAGCCCTGCCCTTGAGCCTTTCACTCAAAACCCTTCAATGGGTCATAAATCTTGGTGATCCTCTGCCCCTAGGACATTATCTGCCCATCTTTTAGGGCTCTAGGCCCAAGAGCTGCTTTGTAGAGACTCCTGCTGTCTTTTCTTTTCTTTCTTTTTTTTTTTTTTTTTTTTTTTTTTTTTTTTTTTTTTTTTTTGTACAGGGTCTCACTACTGACTCATAGTGATCCTCCTGCTTCTATCTGTTAGGTGCCGGGGTTACAGGTGTGCACCACCATGCCCAGACTCCATCGCCCGCTCAGCACACTCGAGAGTGGAGCTGGCGCAGACTCTTTCTGTATGGCTGGCTGTTCAGGGTCACTATGCTTGTGCCCTTAACTGTCATATCTCCCTACTTCTACTTGGGCTTTCCATTCATTGAGATTCCCACTCCATTCTCATCTCTTTCCACAGTCTGTCCAGCCCATCCCAGGGCAAACTGGTCTGTTTGTTGTTTTCTTTCTTTTTCTGACAGAGTTGGCACCATTAATTCAGATGTGTGTGGACATACTCATCTCTCTTAAGGCAGAATCCACGACCTGGACTTGGTTAGTGTCACCCATAATGCCTTGCAGCAGGCTTTGTACACAGCGGATGGAGACCCTTGTAGCTGCCCATCCAACGGCAATGCTTCCTTTCTGGCTACACCAGCCACCTGTCTCTTCAGGGACAGGCAAGAACCTGAAAGGTGCATATGCCAGCCTGTCATGCACAAGGGCAGGGGTGCTTGATGTGATCTTGCATTGGATCCTCAGGAGGGTTCCCGTTGGGGAGGATTTCCATATTTCTCAATCTATGCCAATCAGAAGGAACAGACAGCAGCCTCAGCATCAAACATTGCCTCCTTCTAGGCTTAAGGTAGGACCACTGAACCAGAGAACCTTAGAAATAGGCCATAGAAGGACATAAATACATGGGTTTTTGGTTTTATTTCATTTTGAATCATTTCATCAAGTCAGTGACCACCAATTAATGCTTTAGAAAAGATAAAATTCTGTGATAATGGACCTACCCACTCATGTAATCCTAGAAAATATGCCTTCCTGGCCCCTCTCGGCAATGTGCTCATACCATGAAATATGAAATCGACACATGCAGAGCTGTGAATGTTATTAATGATCATAAAACCATCCAACTTCTTCGAAAATCCAACCCTTATTTCTGATACAATTACCCCCTGCAGCAGACTGGTTATTCATGATGGAAAGATGTATTTCCTCTCCTTTGTTGAAATTTACCAGCCATTAATTCTACTGAATGAGAGGCTTCTCATCTTATGGACCAGTAAAAGCTTCACGCTGAGGGAGAGCTACATGAGGAAGGCTACCCATCTGGGTCTAGGGACACCTAGCCAGGGCCTTTACTGACATGGGAGAATTGTGGGAGAATTCTTTCTGTCACTCCCGCAAATGCCTATCTGTAAACCTAAGCTGGCACCTTGGGTGGGTAGGACCTGGGACCTCTATGTTTTGAGGTACTGGGGCAGGGCAACACAACAACCTTCACCCTCATCCCAGTATCAAGTTGCATGCATGAATTAATATGATAGGCAAAACATCAGTTTAATAAACTGGGAGATGCGCAAGTCTTGACCAGACTGTACCTGTTCCCATTGTTCTAGGAGCTCTTTCGCCTTTGCCTGCTCACCCTGCCACTGTCCATATTTAAACAGGAGCAGCCAGATTCCTCCCAAGTGACCCTAGTCCTTCTTGCGACTGCTGATTCAACCAGAGTCAGTGCCTGATCAAACCTGGGCCAGTCAGGTGTCTTTCCAAATACCATTTGAAACCGGAACTGAGAGATACAAATCTCTCTGGATTTCCTGAACATGTCACTGCCAGAAAGCTCAATGCTATGTTTTCCACAAAAGCCAAAATATAAAAACAGAAAAGATGGAGAAGCACAGTGAAAAACAGATACATGCTAGAGCGACAGGGGCATGTGGGTTTTCCACCCCTGATTCCAGTCCCTGTTTGTCACCTAGTCCTAGAGTATGGCTGCATCTCTACTCTTTGTTTAGGGGAAACATTCTCTACCTCCACAATAAATTTCTTTTACTTTTAAAAAATTTACTCACTTGAATAAGCTTCTGTGACTTTCAAGCAAATCATTGGCCATCATGGAACCATTAGATGTTTGCTTATAAATAATTTTTAGTATCAAGGGAGATTGCTTCTGATATAATGATAGGTTATTTAAAAAGCAGGCTATAAAAGTAGACAAACAATGTGATCCTAATAATCTAGTGGATGAGTTTAAAACCACCCAGACAGTATTGGTGATTATTTCTAATCACAAATGGTGATTTAGTGTAGTGGGATTACAAGTGAGTTTTATTTTCTTTGTTATGCCCTTTTTTTCTATGCATTCAACATATGTTTGTAGTATATTTAATTTTGCGATCGTAAGATTTATTTAAAATAAAAGTAGGAAGCACATGCCTGTAATCCCAGCACTTGGCAGGCTGAGGCAGGAGGAGCGATGTGAGTTTGAGACCAGCCTAGGCTATAAAAGTGAGCTCAAAAAAAAGCCAGCCTGAACTGCATAGTGAGACTCTGTCTCAAAAAGACCAAAAATAAATAAATAAATTAATTAAAACAAAATAAAATAAAAGTAGTGGGGCGGGGGAGATAGTTCGGTGGTCTAAGTGTTTGCCTGGCAAGTGCAAGGACCCAGGTTTGAGCCCTGGTACCACAGGCCATCCTGGCCTTGGAACTGCTGGCCACTGAAACCAGGCATGATGGTGCACGCCTGTAATTCCACACTGGGGAGGCTGAGATAGAATTGCTACAAGTACAAGCTGCATAGCGAGACCCCACACCAAATTAGTAAATAAAAGGTTAAAATATTAAAAATAATAAAAAATGATAGTAGTTAAGAATCTTTTTATGATTCCTTCTTTCTCCTCTTTAAGAAAATAATGCAACAGAGGCATCAGTTCAAATCTAAGTGTGCGTACCAGTAAAACCTGGCCACATAAGGAGGACTTGGGAGGCAGTGCTGGCAGCATACTAAGGGAGGAGGGACAGGAGCCTGCTGGGAGAGGACTCAACATGAAGTCAAGCTTTCTAAGCTGGTCCACCGGTGGAGTCTGGGTTTTCAAGTGAAAGATGATTCCATACATAGCAGGGGACCCTTTGCTCACACCTGTCCCAGCTAATCTCTCATAGCTCACGTCAAAGCAAGAGAATGAACTGGAAAAGGAGGAGCTCTTTTATTGACAACCCAGGGAGCCAATAGAGAATGAGCAGTTCTCACTCACTGTGGGATCCTCTAATAGAGCAGCCCAAGTCAATGGGTGGAGCCATTTTCTCTCCCTCTTGTGGTTGACCACTATGCACTGCGGGTGTAGCATGGGGTAGTAAGATCACCCATAGTGATAGGATGGGTGTAGCAATGGTGGCCACCATGCACGCAAGCTACATTGGTGTTCAGCAGATGCAAGGCCAGTTCCTAATTAAGGATCTGGAGTGGAGGATCCCACAGAGTCCAGAGTGATGTCTGGCCAAGGCAGCCATACTTAGTGCATATGACAGATCCAGCGCTATAAGGACAGGAACACAAGCAGCAGAATAAGAGTAAAGGAACAGCGTGTTGGTAGCATGTGGGCAGCTAAAAGCAAAGCTGAAAGCTAAGCTGTCCTAGAAACCCTCAGTAAATGGCTAACTGACCAGAACTGACCAGGATTCTGCCACATGGCTATCTATCTCCATGCAAGAGAAGACTAAAAAAGCAAATTTTCATTTTCAATCTAGAAGCAAGAAAGGAAGAGAAAATCTTTGGGTGAGTCCTCACTTGGTAAAAGGGAGTTTTTAAAAAATCAGTATCAAATTAAATACAGGCAATATCATGGAGAAAAATCTGAAAGAATTCTACATTCAAACTAGTTCCCTAGTCTAATATCCTATCCCTGAATCAAAGGACAGTGAATGACTGTTCATTTATGTTTTAAATTAAAACGAAATGTTTAACATATGTCTATGTCATTTTTTATAGTTCCCAACTGTAACTGACATTTTCCAACTTGTCAACTGGGTCTCATTATATCCAGTGGATTAACTAGACTTCTACCATGTCCCTCTTTATTTTGAAAATAGCTTTATTCTTTTTTAGAGACCTGTGTTCATTATAGACATGAGATCACACGGAAATGTATAAAGGATGAAGCAAAATTCAGTGGCAAGGGTGACATCCTTCAGACATCTCCCTGTGTACATCTATTAAAATATTGCACAAGTGAAATCACGCTGTTCTATTTCCTTTTTTTTTTTTTTGCACTCAATTATACGTGTCGTCAGCAAATTTCCATGTCATCAAATAAAGATCTACATCACCATTTAGTGTGTCCTGCACAGCAGTTCCATAATTCCTGCAACCAGTGATTTAACCCTACTGATGAACATCCGTATTCCATGATTATAAACAAAGTGGAGACGGAAATCCTGCTTGTTTGATCTTTGCAAGCTTTGGCAATTATTGTCTTGGGGAAAATTACAAGAAGTAGGATCGCGGGGTCAAAGGTACACTCATTTGAAATGATCATTCCTATGATCCTTGTGCATTCCAGAAAAGCTGGACCAATTTATGTCACCACCAGTGGTGCATAAAAGGGCCGGGCTCTGGCCCTCCCTAGTCCAAGGATTTGACATTTCTTCTGTTTCCTTAAGTGAAACTTCAGAAGAATTCTCTTCATCCATTTTTCATCTACTATGTTCTTCCTACCTCTCCCCCCATAGATGCTTTTTTGCATAGGTTCCATGCTGAGCTTTTCTCCTGCTTACTTATCTTTAATTGAAGGCTGTTCTATTCAGGTTTACCATTTGCTTAAAAATAGTGAGGGAAATCTCCTTGAGCCCTTTCTCTATTATTCAGGTCACTATTTGGATCACATCTGGAAAGGGCCATCTTCTAGAAGGCCATTATCCACACACTGTCCTCTGGGCCTATCCTTGGCTAATACCACATCTTGGCATTAATACAGATCCTTCTCTTTTCTTTCTGTGATCATATTTTTAAAAATTATTTTCTAATTAACACATAGTAATTGCCTATATTTCTGGGCACAGCAGGACGTTTCAATACATGTGTGCAATGCATGATGATCAGATGAGGGTCAGTGGCCTATCCAATTCCTCAGACATCTATCATTTCTTTGTGTGAGGAATTTTCCAAGTCCTCTGTTTGTTATTTTAATTGTTGTCACCTGATATCTCTGTCCACAGAGGCCAGAGCTACATCCTTAAAGATAAAATGCTGCCTCTGATTGCTACAACTCTCTGTTTTGGGCTGTAGAGGATGCTGCCCTACTCCTTGCCCATGGACCACTCTCCAAAAGCCCTCTATCTGCAGGTAATGGGAGTAGGACTGTCAGAGAAGGGCCCTACATGTCAGCCATGATGACAGAGATGGACAAGAGGCAGAGTTCTCTGTTCAGATCCAGAGTCTCAGGAGGCTAGTACAGCATCTCTGTGAGAATCACATATAGGATTTAGGAATCCCGTATTCTAGCCTTTAAAGAAGTATAGATGACCAAGCACATCCTAGAATGGATTCAGTCTTGGTCTGATTCAGTAACAACCCGGGCTTCCATCTCTATATTCATTTCTTTAAATTTTTTTTTTTTTTTTTTTTTTTTTTTTTTTTTTTTTTTTTTTTTTTTTTTTTTTTTTTTTTTTTTTTTTTTTTTTTTTTTTTTTTTGTCTTTTTGAGACAGGGTCTCGCTATGCAGTTCAGGCTGGCCTTGAGCTCACTTTGGTAGCCCAGGCTGGTCTCGAACTCACATTGATCCTCCTGCCTCAGCCTCCCGAGTGCTGGGATTACAGGCGTGCATTTCTTATTTGCTACTGGGACAAATGACCGCAGCAGCCATCTCTGATCTCATAGTCTGTAGTGCTGGCGTTGGATGTGGGTCTCACCAGACTGCATGTGAGGCGTGAGTAGGGCCATGTTCCCAGTTGCAGGCTGCAGGGTAGGACCCATTTCAGGTGTGGGTCCAACCAATTATAGGCACAAAATGCTGAACTCATGAGCCAAGATAAACTTTTCTCTGTAAAGTGTTTATCTCAGGTATTCTGTCCCAGTGATACAGAGCTAACAGAGGGCCCACATGCTTACAATGAGCCCACATGAATAATCCAGGATAACATTCCCATTGTAAGATCTGTGACCTTGATTATATCTGTAAACCCCCTCTTGCTAAGGAACTTAACATATTCACAGGTTCCAGACATGAGGCATGGGCATCTTTGGAGGCCATTGTTCAGCCCACCATGGTCTTTCTGGCCAGGATTCATTAATCCAAGAGTAAAAGTTCCCCTAGAGATTAATCCAAAGAAGATTTGTATGATCCTTGGTGCCCCCCCTCCCACATGCACCTGTCTCCCTGTGACCAGTTGGCCTCGCCAGACTCCTGCCACAACATATCACCATCATGGGAAGGCTGAGCACCTGGCATCAGCAGAGCAGGGCAAGGGAGGCCAATCCCTCTGGGGAGCTGTAGACAAGGCTGGTACTTTCACCCCAGCTCTGAGCTGACCAGTCTGTCTGCTCATTGCTACTTCCTGAAGCTGAGCCAATCTGCTTAGGAAGATCCCAAGGACTCTGGGCTTCAGTCCAATACCCCTGAGGCTGGGGTTAGGGGTCCAGAGGAATTATAAATATGATAAGGGCATTATAGCCAGGCACCCAGGAAGGCTAAAATTCTGCCTTGTCAATCATCCCCTGTCCCTTGGGATCTCATGTAAGCAGGAATAGCATAAAGAGAATTTTTAAATGCCTTCTTTTTACTAGCACTGTGAATAGCTGATGCATGCAGAAAATGGAGAAAGGATAGATAGATCAGATGACTGGCATCTAAGCAAGGCCTCCCATTTTCCTCTTCTTGAATCTCAATCTGAGGCAGTACATACAGATTCATGTACCAAGGTAGTAAGCCAATCTAACTTATGCCCTTGACTGCACATTCAGGACCAGAGAGATGCAGCCAGTCTGAGCTGGAGGCTGACCTGGAGCTACTCCCATATCCAGACAGGAATTAAAAGCATAGTAGTAGATTCTGAAGACCAAGACCTTCTTAAGAGTGAGACAGTAAATAGAAGAGAGAAAGTGAAACCAAGCCAATGCCTTTAAAGAGTAAGAACTGAGAGGTTTCCCAGTTCAGAGCTGCCCGATCTTCTGGACTCTGCTCTGTCAGGTAAGCAACTCCTCTTCCCTTGAGTGGGATGGGGAGCCAGGAAGGACCTGGAGAGAGCTTGCACTGGGGGTGAAGAGCACGCAGTGACGTATATTTATCTCTACCTGGTCTCTATTTCTAGCTGCCCATAGGAAATATGGGAAAGTGGGCGAGAGGGCTTGATGGCCCACATGCTCGTCAGCCCAGAGCCTTGGCAACCAGGTGCTCCAGCAGTGAGATCCAGCTGACCACACCCACCAGTAGAGCAGTGCATCAGCCAGAAAGGCAACTCAGCCATAGGCCTCCAAAGCTACAGCCAACTGGAGAGCTCCCAGCCTGCCGTGCTGGCCTGAGCCGCTCCTTGAAATGCCAAGCATGTCCTAGAGTGCCAGCATTCCAAGGACTATAGACTTTTTGCACCAAATTTCTGTGATGAGATCTTTCTGGGCTAGGTTTGGGGAGTGCAAGTGGGTTTCTGTGTTCAGTGAATTATCATGATTATCTCCAGGAAGTTTTCAATGATCTCCTGGTTCGAGTTAGCTATCCCGCCAGGTGCTTCCCTGACATTGTTCTGAAATCACCTCTTGTTGGTCTGTCTCTCCTAATAAAGCAGGAATGCCTTGGAAGCAGAGATTGCTTTTATCTCCCTTTCCCACTACGCTAGCATAGGATGCACACAGTAGGAACTTAGCTAGGAGCTAATGGTGAATAGGAAAGGATTACAATGGCCACCCTACCCCACCTGTTCCTAGAACAGGCTCGCACTTCTACATAAACACTGTGGTCCTTTGCTCCACCCTGGCCTCAGCTCCAGGGCATGTTTCCTGTATAGCAGCACTTAGCCATCAGCGCAGGCACAAGAGCCCTGATGAGAAGCCACCGGAAGGTGCCAAGGGCCCTCCGCCTCTCCAAGGCCTGGGGAAGGGGAGCCCTCATCACCATCCAAACAGCCCTTGCCAACTGCAAGCTTCTCGGGCGTGGCACTGTGTGGGAAGCCTTTGTCCTGCTCTGTGCAGAGAGCCTTTGCAAGCCCTGCCTGACTCCCACGATCTGATCCACCACTCACTTGCCGCCAGGCTGAAAACCCCTCAAACCTCCTCACCCAAAGGAAGCTGATTTCTCATTTTTTCCCCCTCAGGGCCAAAGACACCAACAGTGTGGAATTGATGATTGATCCTAGGATCAATCAATAGGCTGCTCAGCCAGCCTATTAGACTTTCTCCTTCTTGGCTTCCATCTACTTGCTTGGCCTTCCTTATCCAGCTCTGCTGTTATCAAACACCCAGGCCCCTCATTCAAGAAAGAATAAAGAAGGGATCTGGTGCTTTGTAGCCTCTACTTTAGAAAGAAGAGAGAGGGCCAAACCTGAGCCTCTTAGCAGGGCTTCTTACCCAACCATATTACTTCACGGAAGCCCCCTGCCTTGCAGCCCATCTAACTTGTGCTGTGCCCCAGGTAGCTACCCCCCTGGCACTGATGTTATCAAAAGGACTAGTATAGACCCATGGGTATTACTGAGCAGCCCTCAGGCCCTGGCTTTGAGCCATCACACAGGGCTGACTCTGCTTGCCAGACCTGAACAAGCTACTCAGGTGGATGTATCTTGGCACCTAGGAGGAAAGAATGCAGCCTAGCCTGGTGGTAACATCTTCAGGATCTAAGGGCAGTTATTGAAACACTTGTGCAGGCAGTGTAGGCCAGTAAAAAGGTATATAACATTCTGCTTGCGGTCTACATTACCTACTCTTTAGCTGAATATTATTTCAACATCTTTTCAACTTAGAAATCTGAGATTTCCTAGTTTCTAGTGGAGGCTCCTAAGAAAACATAAAAGGATTGGAGTTGTTGTGTAATAAAATTGCTGCAATTATTTGCTGTAATCAAATAAATTGGGGACCAGGTTCAGGGCATTGATTTAGCCATGGGAGGCAAATAAACCTAAACATGAGTCAGGTACAGACACATGGTGTTATGGGTGGCACAGCAGGCACAAAATATTGGAGAACTGCTAGATGGAGGGAGGGATCCAAGATGAAACTTGAAGAGAGAAAATGCCAGTGAAAATACCAAGATTGGGGCCCAGGAGATAGCTCAGGGGCACAAGTGCCCATGTGGCAAGTGCAAGGTCCTGAGTTCAATACGTGGTTCTGGAAAAAAAAAAGAAAAAGAAAATACTAAGATTAACAGCCTAGAAAACCAGGTTTGTGGGGCTCGGCAGGATGGCTCAGTGGTCTAATTTTAGTATATGTGCTGCTGAAGCAAGCACTGGCTCAGTGGTCTAAAGCGCCTGCTTAGGAAAGCTTGGGTGGCTGCAGGGACCGTGGTTTGATCCCCAGCACCACATGCTGTGCCAGCCCTGCCCTGAGGGCAGGCTGAGCCAGCCATAAAAATAAATAAAAACAAAAGTTCTGAAAAAAAAAAAAAAAAAAAAAAAGAAAACCAGGTTTCTTGTGGTGGCACCATGAACAAAAGTACTGGGGACAGGAAATATATGGTTCTAGGAGATCACTTGAAGCTCATCTTGTGATACGTGATGTGTGTCATTTGGGTAGGACACCCAGACATCACTACCTAGGAAGCAGGGCTATAGACATCCTTTAGGGGCAGGGAAGGGTCACAGATCTGACTGCAGGCATTGTCTACAGAGAATGGACCACTGAAGCTGTAAAACCCAGTGAGAGCTTCCGGGGAGAAAATTCCTGAGGTGTGCCCTCAGTCAGGAGTGCTTTCCTCACCTTCGTGCTGCTCCGTTCACCAGCTGTTGGGTGGCTTAGCTTCTGTGGCTGAGAACCACAGCCACCAATTTATCGTGGTTTTTAAGACTCCCTGGGCTTAACTGGGTGGTTCCTGCTCAGAGGGCTCCAGTCAAGTCATACAGTACACAGTGACATTTTGGTCAGTGACAGACTGCATGTACAAAGGTAGTCAGAAGATGGCACTCAGCCACACCATAGCCATCTTAGTTCATGTATGGAGGTGATCAAAATACAGTTTGTTTTTCAGAACTGGGGATTGAACTCAGGTCCTTGTACTTGCCAGGCAAGTACTTATTCTACTGAGCTATCTCCCCAGCACCCCCAAATATAGTATATTTTTAACAAAATAGTTATAGTGGGTTTTTAAAAGCCTACTATAGCAAAAGTCTTATTGTCATTAACCCTCTCAAAATGCTCCCCTTGTCCAAACACACTTGTTGTGTCATTCTTGCTGCTTCCAGAAGTCCTCTTTCATGAGTAGCTTTAGTAGTGCCATCTGGGCTATCCAATATCCTGAAGTGATTCAAAACATTTACCTTTCATGGTCATTTTGAGTCTGGAGACGAGCCAGAGCTTCCATGGTGCCATATCCAGTGGATAAGGAAGAATCGCCATGCTTTTATTTGATGGATATTGGCCTAAACATTTTTGAAAACATTCATTTATGCAGTACAGAGTCTTGCTACACAGCCTGCACTCCTAGGGATCCTCCTGTCTCAGCCTCCCCAGTGCTGGGATTATAGGTGTACACCTGGGGCTAGGTCACAGGCAGCAGGCATCGTGCACCCAGAGTTCTAGGCTGGCTCAGCATGCAGTACTGGGGATCAAACCCAGGTCCTTGCGTTTGCCAGACAGGAACTTAGACTGCTGAGCCATCTCCTAGCCCTGGCCTAAACATTTTTGATTGACTCAGGATGTCAAGAGAGGCATACTAGCACAACTGAAGACACTCAGAAAAGAGAGCTCTCAGAACTGCTTCAGAAAGCAGCATGAATGATGCAGAAAATGTGTTTGAAGTGAGTAGAAGCATGTTGAGGGGGATTGATGACAATGCTTTTTACTATAATAATTTTTTGGCTTTTATTTAAACATCCCAACTTACTTTTGATAACACCATGTCACCACACTGTACAATAGGTGAAAAATGATGAAATAGAGTGATGCTGAATTTTTCCAAGCATGTCCCTGTTGTTACGTGACGTATGACTATAGTTACAATCCCACAGGTGCTCTGGGCTGAAATAATCTCAGGGCTCCTCCCTCACACATCTAGAGTCCAGGCCGGGAATAATCCAATGGTGGGAATTGATATAGCTGGGGCCTTCCGGGCCTCTCTCTGCCACCCCCTGTCCTTGTGCCTCCAGTATCCTGGCTCTGGTATTCCCAGTCACCATCCTTCTCACATGGTGGTTCTAAAAGCTTCGTCTCAAGTGAGAGAAGTCAGGAAGCAGCCACATCACCTCTGGTAACCTAGCCCCAGGTGTCACCCAGCAAGTAGTCAAGAAGGCTCACTTATCTTCAAAGGGAGAGGACAGAGACCCAACTCTTGATGGGCAACTGTGAGAGCCAAGGTTCTACAAGACTGTGTGACACCAGAAATATTTTTTCAGCCCTTCTACTTTCCCTTCCAAAACTCAGCACAAGGAGCCTCCCCATTTCCTTGCGCTTGGTGTTGCTATCACCCTTCAGGAGCGTTCTAGCACTTTCTAGCCCTGTAACAACATTGGCAGTATGCGCATGCTAATCTGGCTATATCTGTGGGCATGTGTCTAAACTGCAAGCCTCCATAAGCCAAGACTCATGTCTTACTCTGTTTTGGTGAAGCACAAGTTAGCACATAGAGTTTGTTGACTTAAATTTAATATCAAAACAGGAAGGGACTGAGAACAGGATCTTAGTGGAAACCCACATTTAAGACACATGAAGAAAATAGCCAATGAAGAAGTGTTCAAAGGCATTTTTAAGAAAGCAAACTGTAGTAGTTTTGGCGAACATGTTGTGGGCATATATTTTTTTTTTTTTTTTTTTTTTTTTGAGACAGGGTCTTGTTATGCATTTCAGGCTGGCCTTGAGCTCACTTTTGCAGCCCAGGCTGGTCTCGAACTTGCACCAATCCTCCTGCTTCAGCCTCCCGAGTGCTGGGATTACAGGCGTGCACCACCACGCCCGGCTATGTGGACATATTTTCTATCTGCAAAAATTGTCACTGAATTAAGCTTAACCATGTCTACAATCATAAGATCCGAATCTTCTCCACAATTAATATCTTTGTAAGAATGGTGGCAGAACAAATTCTTTATTCATAATAGGAAATTGCAGAATGATTAAACTCAGAGGAAATCCAAACCATAAGATAGCTAAAACATTCATAATAATCACACACCATAATCAAGCTCACTAATAATCAAGAGTCTTAAAACAAGATTGACATTGCATTTCATGCCTAGCATATTGAGAAAATTGTAGATCTATTTGTAAAATAATCCAATGCTATCAAATGGACACCTAAGATATTTTTGTTTAGCAAGATTAAAAAATGATTTTAAGCCGGGTGTGGTGGCTCACGCCTGTAATCCCAGCACTCGGGAGGCTGAGGCAGGAGGATCAATGCGAGTTTGAGACCAGCCTGGGCTACAAAAGTGAGCTCAAGGTTAGCCTGAACTGCATAGCGAGACCCTGTCTCAAAAAGACAAAAAAATAAATAAATAAATAAAAATAAAAAAATAAAAAAATAAAAAATAAATAAAAAAAATGATTTTATTGGTATATTTTATTTTATTTTTATTTATTTATTTATTTTTTATTCTTCAGCTAACACAGAAGAGATGATTTATTGTACATGCTTTACACTTAGCCAAAAGTGAGAACAGAAGCAGTCCAGAATGCCAGAGGTCCAGGGCAAAAAACCAGGGGACTGCTTAGTTTGAACCCGGTCGATCTCTCTTTGAGGTGGTCTTGGCGATCAGATGGCAATGCAGTTCTAATCCATTGAGACGTTCTAGACAGCACGCAGTCCAAAACCTGTTCCAGCCATGTCAGCCTCCAGCATTCTTTATTTCTGTTCCTTTGGCCTCCATGGGCGTACGAACTATTTTACTTGGACCTCTGTCTCATCTTTCTTCTTTTATGCTTCAGTCTGCACATTTGCTTCTTCCTCCACTTGGCTGTCATGGCACAGAGGTTTCTAAGAAGATGGCGTTAAAGTTGAGAGCTTATTGGTATATTTTAGATATACATAATGCTAACATTCATGATATGGAATTTGTATCTATACATGATATACTTTATTCGTTTTCTCTCCTCCTCTCCCTTCAACTCTTCTCATTTACAAAAGCTTTGTTCCCATTTTTCATTATATTCTTTTTTCCTTTCCCTTCCTTCCTTTCCTCCCATAGTCCTCCTGTGCATTTGAATATTTTCTTCCTACTTCACAATATTTATTATACATTTTGTTCCTTATTTACCCTTTCAGTTTCTCACACTAGAAAAACCATGTGATATTGGACATGTGTGCTTGATTTATTTCACTTAAGATTATGGTCTCAAGGTGCACCCATTTACCTACAAATTCTCAAGGTTATCCTTCTTCGTGGCAGAGTATTATTCCAGTGTAAAAAAGTCCCATGTCTTTTTATTTATCATTTGATGGGCATTTGGACCATTTCTAAGATTTAATTATTATAAACTGCAGTTATAAACATAGGTACTGTATCGGTCAGGGTTTTACTAGAGGAACAGAATAGATATAA